>JAVLUX010000187.1:1602500-1685000 GCA_032164185.1 Moxostoma hubbsi
TTTTATCTTTGACTTTTCGATGATCATTGAGATGTGGCACTGTGCATTGATTTGGAGAGCACCAGTCTTCAATCGGACAGCTTCAAATATTTCACACAGCAGCTCTGCCCTCTGTGTGTAGGCCTGTGTATTCAGACCCTTTGTGGTGATGGATTTCACAAGCTCGAGGAGGTTGTTGGAATCCTCACCGCAAACAATATTTTCAAAAGTGACACTATCGCAGAAAGCACAACATAAGCATTGACAAAAAGCATCAAATGCACATGTGTTGAGCACAGAGATTCTTGATTTCCTGAGTTTAACAGGCTGTTGATTATTTCCATTTTTCAACAGATCCTCTCTCAGTCTTTTCCCCCTCACAGATGGATCTGCATGGAACCATTCAGGACAAGGAGAGAGGTATGAATTCCTCTTCCTCTTTTTGGGTGGAACAGCTAGGCCTCTCCAGTTTTCAACAGCATCTTCGTCTGTTGGATGGATGTTTGTGACATTGTCAGATTTCCCAGAACAGGAAGCATCCATTTCTGGTTTTCCATCTACATTGCAAGTTGTGGTGGGTAGTGGATTGGCTCCTGTGATGATCACTGTTGCAACAGCTGCATCCTCTTCATCTTTTTGTTTTGCAGAACAAATTTGCATGTTGCCTTCAATGAAGGACAGATGTCGAGCAATTAATCGATCCACCCGTATAGGCAAGTTTTCATGCTTGAAAAGGCCACGTTTTATGTTTTTGAACTCTGCTTCAACATTGGCTGAACTTGCAGTGATGTTGGTGCTTCTAAAGTGAGGGATCATTACCCCTGTCCAGAGTGGTATGTAACTTGCAAGCCAGATTATATTGGGAATAATCTCAGGGAGGAAGTGCATATTATCATGATCCCCGTGAGCTACAGCATGTGACCTGCTCTCCTCACATATGTCTGTTACCCACTGTCGTAGGTCTATCTGTGTTTAGTCACATGGATCCACTTCAAGGTCATCACCCTCTACATCTGGAATGATGACACTCTTCTGCAATTCTGGCTTTCAGGTATTTCTTGCACCTTTCTGATATGAGAGGGGCTCCAGAGCTGTCATTGCCTTCTGCTTCGCTGAGAGCCACAACAGTAATACTGCGTAGTAGCTCTTTTGCATCGTCCATGGAATGTGACATGAGAAGCTGTGCCATTGACCTCACAAAGAAATCTTTAATGCGATGTGGTTTTTTCTTCAAGCAGTCCCACTGGCAGATCATCTTGATGCAGTGTGCAACATCAACCCGAACAAAACAAGGTGGCACTTCTGCTGACTTTTTACTGAGTAAGACACCACAACACTCATTGATGTAGGTCTTAAGATCAGGATGAGGAGTAAAAGCCTTGACCAGAGCTCCGAGCAAAGCCAGAGAAAAGTCACTCACGAACTCTTTTGGAGTTGGTGCACCTGCGCGTATCCATTCTGTCAGCCAATGTGTTATAGCATTAACATCATGTCTCTCTGACAGCATTTGCACCACTGGGACACTTGAGTTCTCATCCCCTGCCAGAACGCCCTGATATAAAAATATATGGCCAGACTTTCAATTTGGTCTCTGTAGTTTCCTCACTACTGAGCCAGTTGCATCAAAACTCACAGTGGTGTTAGTAGATGTCTTTGACAATGACTTGTACATATACATTTGTGTTTGACTCCAATAATGACAGAAAAACTTGTCCAGTCCAATGTCTTTAATGCTACCAATGTGAGGTACACTGTATTTTAACATCTGCAGTGACACAATGGGATCCTTGTCGCCTAATTCTAAATCATTTCTCTCTTGCTTTGCTTTGCGCAGGGTGGCCAAATTAGGCAGATGACTTGGCTCAGGATCTCCAAAATCCATCAGCTTTGTTGCCTCTGATGCCCTCCATACATGGGGTTCCATTCTACCCTCACACGCAAGTTACCAGACATCGCACGCTTGGAACAGCCAGTGTGCAGGGAGTCATCAGTGTTTTTAATTAAACACTTTAGCACCATTGGGCTGTTCATTTCAGGCTCTCTGTCGCATTTTATGTGAATGTGGCCACGACACTCTTTACAGTTGCCTCTGATTTCTATATATTTCTCTGTGGCTGATGGATAGACCTTGGCTCTTTTAAAGGCAAATGTGCAGGGGCATTTCACTTCTTGCCAAATGTGATTATTTATCACATGTGTCCAGATGCCAGGCTTCAAAATTGTGTATTCCCTTTTTTGTGTTTTAGAGAACTTGTTGTTGTATTTAACCGTTTCAGGCATGAATTCAATCCATTTCTGAAATGGAACTTCAATATCAAAAGTCAAGCAATCTTTTGGTTTGGGTGAAAGGGACCCTGGCTCAAAATCAGTGTCATCACTACTGCCATTTGTTTCATGATCACGTTCACAAGTAAACCCTAAAGCAGTCCAGATGTTGTGTCTATTTAATTTAACAAAAGTGTATAGAGCCTTTGCAGTGATCTTGCTTTCTAGCTGCTTACTAAGCTCTGTCCACATGCTCTGATTAGGATTAGCTATGTTGCCATTTTGGACTATGGCCTCTTTGGATGAACACAGGACTGTGAAAATGGAATCTCTGTCAACTGCTGGTTTCTTAGGCATCTGGCATAACCAAAACATAATTACCCACTTAAATAAAAAAATTAAAATTGTTTTCATGTATTACTGTATTGGTCTGAATATAAGGATAATATAATATAGTATTAAAATATAAGGATAATGTACCTTATATTAGGACCGATATGGTAATGTTGACCCCTAGATGCACAATGCATTCAAAAAACTAACATGGGTCACATTTAAAACTGTAATTAGCATGTATTAGTATTAGCAACGAGTTTAATGTTCAAATAAACATTGACAATCTTAGCTCTCTTGAATGTTGTACCATTATTCTTAAAGTTAACAAATAATATTTTAACTGACAGTGTTTAAACATTGTACTTACATTGGCCAGAAATTTGATTTAGTAACGATTTTTGTTGTTTGATTTATGTCGACTTTTTCTCCACTTACTCTACACTAATTTCCACAAGAGCATCTTGAACAGAAGTGTCACTTGACCCTAGTGGTGGCAGTGAAGTGTAGCAGATGATACTCCATGTAAAAAAATAAAAAGTTAAATTAGGAAACACCAGTGAATGAAGTAAAGAAAATTGTTTATTGAACAAATTATGTGATGATTAGTCTTGACATAAATTCTTCGGAAATTCGCTTTTGTTCTCATGCCCAGAGCTGAACGAAAGTGAGTGACAGAAAAAGAGTCCGACAGACACCAGATGAATATGAATACTAAAACACTGATAAAGTAGTTGTTGTTGTATTAAAACATCTTCCATCCAACATTTTGTCAAGAGACTGAAATAACAAACCCGCACTGCTCATAAATCGTACTGACTACACACAAAAATAGATTGACTTATTTTATAAATATATAATAAAGTAGCCTTATATATACAGTAATCAGAATGAAAGAGACAGCTACTAACTTATATTTGATTTTTGTGACCATTAAGTGATTTATTTTATTCTGTCAGTATTGTATTAAATCAATCTCAGCATTTATAATTTGCATGTAATTGAATGTCTAATATTTTAAAAACAGAAGAAACTAAACTTTTAGCGGCACAAACAAACGAGACTATATTGGATGAATTTGGAGCACGTGGGTGGGGGGGGGGGGGGGGGTCTGGTGACATCATCGCCTATAATTGAATGTCTAATATTTTAAAAACATTAGTAGCACAAACGAAACTTTTAGCGGCACAAACCAGCACAAACGAAGCACAAACAAACAAGACTATTTGGGGTGAATTTGGAGCATGTGGGGGGGCTGACTGACCTCAGAATGACCTATGAATGACTCTTTTAATATCTTAAAAACCGAAGCAGCACAAACAAAAAATTTTACAGCACAAATGAAGCACAAACGATTGAGACTATTTTGCCGACTTTTTGCGTTGGGTTGGGGGCCAACTTCACGCAGGTCACAAACAGCTATATTACACACTAAAGGAAAGGTAAAATCCCAAAAAGCATAATAGGGCCTCTTTAACTAATAAAATCCATATTGAATAATCATTCAAACATTCACAGTGCTGTGGAACCCTTGGATTTAATAACTGGTCGATCCTCCTTTGGCTGCAATAAACTCAAAAGTAGACATAGAATCATTAAAACATTTGGTTCATGCAATGTTTCAAAATGAGTTTGGGTTGAACTTCATGACTGGTTATTAATATATGCAAAACCATGGCATTATGTCAGTAGTCAGTATGGCAATGAAATGACATAAGAAATGCAAATTTTTAGTAATTGTTATTATAAAAATTCCAAGTACTTTGTAAAACAAGAACAAAAATACTAAACAGTAAAACCGATCTTCTACCAAAAGAGAAAAGTTAGGTATCCCCAGGGAAAAAATTCTGACAGTCTGAATGGACTATTTGTATATTTTTTTCTTAAAATGAGAATCAATTAACAATAACAAACAAACATACATCACAATAATGCAGCTTAAAATATAAACTAAAATAAAACTGTTTGCTGTAGTTAATTAGGCCTATAAATGGTCTGACTATCAAATCATGGAAACATTCTTAACAGAACACTATGCAACTACCCTGATAGCATACAAACTCATACAAATCTGAAAGACATTTTTTTTAGGTTGATTGCTCAACTGCATATCTGAATAACTAGTAATTTTTAGTAACATTTTGGTTGTTTTTCCTAACAATCCATGCCAGGCATGACATATTTGATAAATCTGTACAAAATTAAATCTGTTTATTACAGTATGAATGGCTCAGAAAATGCTAGTTAATAAAGTAAATTTTAGAGGGGAAAAAATTATTATCTAAAGGCATTCTGGAATCACATAGTCCCTTCACAAACCTGGTTTAGCTGAATTGTCGGATTCATATCAGACACATGAAGCTGAATTCACTTTGCGTCATTCTCGTTTTCTGCAGTATGCTGTAGTGAAAGATGCCAGTATCTAAATTGCAAATCACTGTTCTTTGGGTATATTGCTTTCTCTGCCATGGTCTGCTGTCATTAACATATCTGAATCTGCAGCTCTAAGTGTTGCCTCATTTCTACACTACTGGTGTAGTGGTGGTGGTGGCATAGTGGGCTAAAGCACATAACTGTTAATCAGAAGGTCGCTGGTTCGATCCCCACAGCCACCACCATTGTGTCCTTGAGCAAGGCACATAACTACAGGTTGCTCCGGGGGGATTGTCCCTGTAATAAGGGCTCTGTAAGTCGCTTTGGATAAAAGCATCTGCCAAATGCATAAATGTAAATGTACTCACATGTGGGCTGGGAAAGAGAGAAAAAAAATGCACAGATTGGGAAAGGGTATAAATTAAGAAAAATGAACGCTAGAGAAAAATGATTGAGGAAATTTTGAGCACAGCTCTGTTGTTTTGTCGCACTGCTCAATTCAAGTGTAGAAATTAAGAGATAGGGCAAACGTTGTCATGATGTCTCGTGGCCCGGATTGAACCTGGGAGAGAATGTTTGAGTCCCGATCAATGCTATGGAAGACTATTCCAGATTTTTAGAGCCAAATATGAAAAGAACCCTGGGACTTGGGGTGAAAGCAGGGCCTATTGCAAGCCTCCCGAAAGGGATCAAATAAATCAATTCCATGCCTGATGGCTAAAATGACCGAGAATTTTAGAATTATTGCCAAAAATGTCTTCCTTAGTCTGAGACAATAAAACATGTTGCCACATGGTTTGGTGAAATTTAGGTGTGCTTGAATATAATTTTGTTAGTAATGGCTTATGTCTTGCCACACTACCCCATAGCCCAGAGGAAAAGCTGAAGAGGAATTTCAACTTCCAGCACAACAATGACCCCCTTTACACTTTAAAAAATGGCTTATTCCAGGGGGTTTTGCAATAAATGGCACATTGGTCCTTACACCCTTTTTAGAATTTAAACACACCTAGGTTCTGCCAGAATACGCAGCTTATATGGCCATGTAAATGTACACTGATGAGCCAAAAAATTATGACCACTCACAGTTGAAGCGAAAAACATTGATCTCCAAACAAGGACGCATGTCAAGGTCTGGGTAGAATAGATGGTAAACGAACAATCAGTTCTCTTAGTCAACATGTTGAATGCATGAGAAATGGGCAGTAGTACAGACCTGAGTGACTTTGACAAGGGCCAAATTGTTATGACCAGACGACTGGGTCAGAGCATCTCTGAAACGGCAAGGCTTGTGGGGTGTTCCCCGTCAGCAGTGGTGAGTACCTATAGACAGTGGTCCGAGGAGGGACAAACTACAAACAGGCGAGAGATTGTTGGGAGCCCAAGGCTAAGAGATTTGCGAGGGTAACTAAAGGTATCCCTTCTGGTCCGAACCGACAGAAGGTCTACTGTGCCACTAGTCACAGAAAATTTGAATGATGGTTACATGATTAATGTGTCACAACACACAGTGCATCACACCCTGCTGCAAATGGGGCTGCATATATGCAGGCCAGTCAGTGTGCCCATGATGACCCCGTCCACCACTGAAAGCACCTACAATGGGCACGTAAGCATCTGAACTGGACCTTGGAACAGTGGAAGAAGGTCGCCTGGTCTGATGAGCCCCGTTTTATTTTCCATCTCCTGGACTGCTGCGTAAGAGTGCACCATTTACCTGGAGAAGTGATTGCACCAGGATGCACTGTGGGAAGACGACAAGCCGGTGGAGGGAGTGTGATGCTCTAGGCAACGTTCTACTGGGAAACCCATTCATGTGGACGTCATTTTGATATGTGCCATCTACCTAAACATTGTTGCAGACCAGGTACACCCCTTCATGGCAATGATGGCAGTGGCCTCGTATGGCAGGATAATGCGCCCTGCCACACTGCACACACATTGTTCGGGAATGGTTTGAGGAACATGATGAAATGGTTCAAGGTGTTGCCCTGGCCTCCAAATTCCTCAGATTTCAATCCAATTAAGTATCTATGGGATGTGCTGGACCAACAAGTCTGATCCACGGAGGCTCAACCTCACAACTTACAGTTGCTGTTTTGGCAGCACTGGGAGGACCAACAGCATATTAGGCAGGTGGTCATAATGTTTTGGCTCATCAATGCTGCAAAAGTTAAAGTGCTCTGAGGGAATCCCGAAGTATGACGTAGGAGGGAAACCCCACTACTGCCATGGCAAGTTGCAGAAAAGTTGATTAAACAAACACAGTAGTAACTTTGGGGATATATGTAAATTAAGCAATACAACTTTGTGAATTGTTCTCACATGCCATGTTAGATACTTACAATAGCATTACATTTCAATTTCATTGCTGTGGAGAAAGCAGCTTACTGACCAAGCCGCATGTATACGTGGGTAAAGAGTGTGCCACAAACATAGTGCATGTAAACATGAACACCGCTTTCATGTCTTACTTTGCCACAGTATGACTTGAAGAGGGTTGTGCACTGGAGATCCCCTCACAATTTGATCGATCTGGATCTTTTTTGCAAGGAAGAGTGGAATAAAATTTACAAATTAAGATTGCTAAATTGATTTGAAGATTGCTCAAAAATACTCTGTGCTTAACAACAAACAAAAGGTGTTTCATTCGAATAAGGGGTGTTCACACTTACAAAACCAGGTTGTAGTAAGTCTTTAATTTTTATTTTTTCCTTAAAAGGAGACATTTTGTTCATCACTGGAATTTTGTTAGTTGCATTATCACATTTAAGGTGAAAAAAGATCAAACATGATTTATTTTGGTTTAATTTTATACAAAAACCTGTCATTTTACCAAGGGACATTTTTATAGCCATGGTACATATACACAATATATTTTATTTGTTTTTGCTCTATCATCCAGCTCTACTTCCTACAACCCCTTACATAGAAAGACAACTGATTCATTACAACTGATTCATTACATTACATTGTAGCAAACAACCAGGGGCATAGACCCCCACCCCCCGCAATGTTCACACCAATTCTACACCCTTGCAAACAACACTTTTAGATTAAATTCTGAATTTCATACCATGACACACCATGTACATGCATTGACATATCATAACCTGCAGTTTGCTCACTACAATAACTCTGGGCAATGCCTGACTTCCTATAGACCTTTATTGGTGGAAACTTTTCCCACATGAAGGGCAGTGTTATGGTTTCTCTCCAGCATGAACTCTCTCGTGTAGTTTTAGACTGTATGACCGACTAAAACTCTTTCCACACTGATGGCATGTAAAAGGCTTCTCTCCAGTGTGAATTCTCATGTGCACATTAAGGGATCCTTTACACGTGAAACTATTATCACACTGATGGCATGTGAAAGGCTTCTCTCCAGTGTGAACTCTCTTGTGCGTGTCAAGGCATCCTTTACGCACAAAACTCTTTCCACACTGCAAGCAAATGAAAGGCCTCTCTCCAGTGTGACTTTTCAAGTGAACGTTAAGGCTGCCTCTACTCATAAAACTTTTTCCACACTGATGGCACATGCAAGGCTTCTCTCCAGTGTGATATTTTACATGCTCCTTTAGGCCTCCTTTGTTTGTGAAACTCTTTTCACACTGGTGGCATGTAAAAGGTTTCTCTGCAGTGTGAATTCTCATGTGCACATTAAGGTATCCTTTACATGTGAAACTCTTTCCACATTGAGGACATGTGAAAGGTTTCTCTCCAGTGTGCAATTGCATGTGTCTTTTAAGGGCTAATTTTTCAATGTAACTTTTTCCACAATAAGAGCACATAAAAGGCCTCTCTCCAGTGTGAGTTTTCATGTGTTTGTTAAGATTTTCTTTCCATGTAAAACCTTTTCCACACTGAAGACACGTGAAGGCTTTCTCTCCAGTGTGTATTTTCATGTGCTTGTTAAGACCGTTTTTCCATGTGCAACACTTTCCACACTGAGGACACTTGAAAGGTTTCTCTCCAGTATGAATTCTTATGTGCACATTAAGGGATTCTTTAGACCGGAAACTATTATCACACTGAAGGCATGCGAACGGCTTCTGTTTAGTGTGAAATACTAAATGTCTTTTAAGGCCGAATTTGTCTATGTAACTTTTTCCACACTGAGGGCATGTAAAAGGCTTTTTTCCAGTGTGAAATACTAAATGTCTTGTAAGGCCTAATTTGTCAATGTAACTCTTTCCACATTGATGGCATGTGTAAGGCTTTTCTCCAGTGTGAATTCTCATGTGCACTTTAAGGGATCCTTTAGACCTAAAACTATTTCCACACTGAGGGCATGTGAAAGGCTTCTCTCCAGTGTGAAATAGCATGTGTCTTTTAAGGGTTAATTTGTCTATGTAACTTTTATCACACTGAAGGCACTTGAAAGGTTTCTCTCCAGTGTGAGTTCTTATGTGTCTCTTAAGATTTTCTTTCTGTGTGAAACTCTTTCCACACTGATGGCATGTGAAAAGTTTCTCTCCAGTGTGAAGCCTTACGTGAACCTTAAGGTCTCCTTTACGTGCAAAACTCTTTCCACAGTGTTGGCAGGTGAAGGAATTTTTGGCTTGAGTTTTGCTTTTTGAGGAATTTTTCTCAGTCTTTGAACAACTAAAAGATTTTTCTCCAGTTATGAAATGAGGATTCTGATTCTGATACTGATGTTCCTCCTTCACTTCATTCAGTTCTTGACTTTCTTCTTTCACTTCTATCAGTTGTTGTTTTTCTGCTTTCATTTCCATCAAGTCTAAAAAGAAAATATGTATGAAAAGCATTTGAAGTGACCCTTAAATGTAAAAGAAGAAATCTACAGGGGTCAAGTATCTATTTTATATATATCATATTTTATATACTAAAGTTAAAAAAAAGATGTCTTGTTTGTGCTAATTCATGTTAACCTATTGGCTGCACAATTTGACAAATCCAAAATTGCCCTTATTTTGTCCTATTCCAATTGCAACTGCAATATGTTAAATATTTGACATCTCATATTACTGTTGCTTAGATATCAAGGATAAAGAACAAAAAGGCATAACTTACGTGACTACTGCAGTCCCACCGCATCAGATTGCATGACTGATACTACCCTTACAATTTTCTTTTACAATTCTGGCAAACTAGCTCAAAATAACCACTTGTTATTTTCACATGCTAATAAGCTTGTGAGTTGCTGCAAATGTTTGCAACTCTTCACCGGTATTGATAACCCAGCAGCAAATCTTTGGCAACAATGGACAATTTGCAGCAAGTTTGCCACAAAATCATTTGCATGTGAAAATTATCAGTGGCCAAAATGCTGAAAATTTGCAATGAACTCCCGATTTTTGCAAAGATAGCTGCAGACAATTTAATTAGCACAGATCAACAAGTGTAAAATATTGTGTAGAAATTAGGGCTGGGCGATAAAACAATATCGATATTTAAAAAAAATTATTTAAATGCTAAACGTTTAAGTAATTTTCTATATTTAGCATTTGTTCTACATTGTGACCATCTAATCAGGTAAATCTCGCTAAAACTCAAGCAGTTCTGCAAAGTTATACACACAACACAATTAGCAAACTGAACCACAGTCATGAAATCAGCCGGTTAGGAAGCATTAGCAAGCTAGCAACTACATAGCTATGCTGTCATGGAAACTACTAATGAGGCTCGTAAACGCTAGCTAGCTATCTGGCTAATAAGATATCATTAAGTACTGAACGAGACAACAATGACAATGCAACACAGCCATCAACTGAACACAACAAAAGCTCTGACATCAACACCATTGCTGTTTAAAAGTTTTTTCATGATCCATAATATTGTCACAGGCAAGAAAGTATTTCTTCTTCTGCACTTCTGTGGACAGAAATGCCTTGTTGATGAGAGAGGTCAAAAGAGAATGGCCAGACTGGTTCGTACTGACATATCTATGGTAACTCTGATAACCGGTCTGTACAATAGTTTTTATAGCGTTTCAGGTATTTACATAACGAGCAGTGTTGGATAAGCCGTCCACTCAGGAAAGCCTTAAAAGCATCCCATGCTATACCAGGGTCAGGACAGAGCCCTCATTGTACAGCCAGCATTCATCTATTGCCGTTCCTATAATGGAACATGAGGTCTCATTTTGCAATAGCAAATTGTTAAAGTGCCATCTTGTGTTCTTTTTATAGTTTGATGTGGTAAGGACAATATCCACAGGAGGATGATCCAATAGAAAAATATTCATAATTGAAGCAGACTGAACCTGACTGACCAATTGTTTTGAAATGAGAATATAATCAATCCTTCAGTATGACCCATGAGGATGTGAGAAGAACGTAAAATCTTTCTCTAGGGGGATGAAGGGTATGCCATATATCTATTAGGCCACATTCATTCACCACAGTATCAATGGCTGTGTACATTACAGGTGTGGCCTGAGCGTGGCTTGACTTATCATGCTGTGCATTTCTAATATGGTTGAAATCACAACCTAATATTATATCGTTCTAAGCTTCAATTCAGGGCTATCCATCTACCTTCCTGGTCATTATATACTTTATAGACTCTGAAGTCTAAACCCTTCCTAATCAAAATAATGATACTTGAGTATACCTGATCAATACACCTCCCTTTGAATTTCTCAGTTCCCCTTCTGTCACTTACACAACGTTGTGTCGATGTGATGGGAGTCTATCTTGAGAGCCCCAGACACCTTCAGATCTTTGAGAAAAGGCCAATGAGAATTGGCAAGTAGAATTTGCATGCCACTCCCCCCGACTATAAAAGGGAGCAGATTTCTTCTTCGGAGCCGATCGGTTGTATATCAGCAAGCTGAGTACTACTACTATTCCACTCACCACTTTAGAAGCATGTGCTGTTGGATATATGCTGCATTCCAGCACCTTTCTCTCCACTCTGCACTCCACTGCGAACTACGCCCCTGGGCACTTCAACAGTGCTTTAAAGAGTATATTTCCTCTATTAGAGCAGGCACATTGACGTTGAACATCTTTTTAAAGACACATCTTTTTAAAGATGCCCTTCCGTCACTGTGCAGTTCCTGGATGCCATCGTTACCTCTCTGAGGGTCACGATCACTGCCTAACGTGCCTGGGTCAAAATCACGTTGAGGAAGTGTTCGTGGATGGCTCATGTTATCATTGCGAGAATATGACCATGGCAACGTTGCGACTAATCCCCCATGGACTGCCCACTCCCCGGTATGCTCGTTTGCTCCCATCCAGTTCTGGGATGAGACAGGCAGCTCGCCTCAGTGCCAGCCTAATGTCTCTTTCGGAGCTCGTGAGCCAGATGAGATGTTGATCACTGCATAGCAGAGCGCCTTGGTGATGTCGGATGCCGAGTTCTCAACTGGGCTGTCGCCTTCGGGTGTGGCAGCTCAGTCTGTGGCCACGCCCCACTCCAGTCCCCTTCTTCCCGGAGGTGCTGACCTTTCACTGCCCGAACCTGATCCTTCAGCTCGTCTGCTCTCACTACCCTCGATGGAGGGGTGGCCGAGGGTTATGCTGCGATACCCCAGGTGGCCACCTGACAGAGTCAACCGGCACTCCCTTCCCGAGCCTGTAGGATGATGTTGTCTCTGGCAACCAAAGCCTACAGCGCTGCCGGTGAAAACCCACAGGAGGGCTCCAAAGCGCCCCTGTGACAGGAGACCCAAGGATTGAGATGTCTGCGTGAACTCCGGAGCTGGTAGTCAGACCACTCCATCCCCCGGTGGAGGGCCGGGAGGAAAATCTTTTATTCTCTTTTCCTTTTCTGTTCACCGCATCCCGTATTGGCTGCGGTACCCACACTGTCAAAAAAAAAAGAGCAGTTTCCTCTCTCCTCGGGTCACACCGCTGGTGGCCGCTGTCGCCACCCCCGCGGCAACTGGACACTGAGTGATCGCAGCCAGGGCCTAACGAACACGGCCCCCTGCCTTCACATGCCCCGCTGAATCACATAAACCACAACCCCGGCCGGCGGTGACGAGTCTTGAGGATGGCCCACGAGGCCCTCCTCCTCAGTCGCCGGCCAACCTTACGCCGGGTGAGCGGAGCAAGGGAAGTGCTTCGGGGGCTCTCTCAATGCGGTCGCCTCGGGGAGCGGTTGTGGCAATCTCTATTCCCCCCTGCCACGAGGCCCCACCCCCAGGAAGTTGGATGCGATTCTCCCGTTAGTGACCCTTGCCCGGAGTTTGGATGTGTCGCTTTCCAGCCCATCGCGTTGGTTGGCCAGAACCATCCAACTTGGCTATGCGATTCAATTCGAGTTCACTCAGTGAAGGACGAGAGTGCCACCATCCTGTGGGCTGAGCTCGCATTCCTTCTGCAGAAGCCCTTTCGTTAGGCAGTGATCGTGACCGTCAGAGAGGTAACGATGGCATCCAGGAACTGCACAGTGACAGAAGGGCATCTTTAAAAAGATGCGTCTTTAAAAAGATGTTCAACGTCAATGTGCCTGCTCTAATAGAGGGTGGTGGATTGCGGCCAATCCTGGACCTGCGAGTTCTGATCTGGGCTTTGCACAGTCTCCTGTTCAAGATGCTGACGCAAAAGCACATTTTGACATCCATCAGTATCAAGATTGGTTTTCGGCGGTAGACCTGAAGGACACATACTTTCACATCTCGATTTTATCTCTACCCCTTCCTACAGTTCGCGTTCGACAGTCGGGCGCTCTACCGCCCCACATGGGCTTGTGAATACCTCAGCCATTGCTTCAGCCAACAGCTCTGAAACAAATATGGTGGGGTCTTTGCCATCCTCGCTTCCCTCAGGTACATTCAGGATACGCAGAATAGATCTGCGCAATCTATTCTTCAGATCATCTTTTGATTGTAGATTCAGCCGCAGCTAGACTCTCCAAGTTTCGCCTGCTATGGTTTCTGTTGATGTCATTTGACATCTTTCGAGTTTATCAGAGCAGCCATGTCCTCCTTGAGAATTCCCGAAGTTTCCCTATGCATCCTGACTTTCATCTTGAGAAGACGCAGCTGCCATGCTTGCTAGTTTGATATATATCTCAAAGTCTTTTCCTCAAAAAAATTTATAATTAATTGTAAAATATTAATGTATTTTGATAATAAAACTTTACTGGGTCCCACAATAATATTTGAGTATTATGCGATATTCAACTGGGTTTCAAAAATATTTTTGGCAAACCTTGTTCATTCACAAATTAACTTATTTTTTTGGTAATAATATAAGAAAGTAAATAATGCTATATTTACCTTATTTTTCATGTATCGTTGCATATAAAATATATGCATTATATAAAAGAGCATATAAAGGAAAATTATTAAATTTCCTTTTGTTCATATGTGGAAAAATTGTGAGAAAACATGCCTTTATTATTTTAAAATGGATTTTTACTCGGGGAGTCACGTGACACCGCGCGAGCTACGGATGTGTGAACAGCAAGCTCTGTGCACTAGTTTTAATACTTTTTATGTCATAAAAAAGGCCTACCCAAGATTTAATTTTATTATTATGCATTCTGTCTCAGACCTTTGAGAGAATTTTCATAATTAGGTCTATTCACCTGCTGGACAAGCTGACTGGCAATTTAAACATGCATCACAATCTTAGGGGTGACTGAAAATAATTTTTATATAAAAATAATATTAATTATTAAAACAAATTTGGGTAATTGGAACAACACTGATAGTGTTTTAGGCGCTTCTACAAAAGTTTGTTTAAAAGTTAAAAAAGATCTGCTATTTCATTTTAAAATAAATAAATCACAGTTTATTGATTGCTAAATAACCACCTATGCCATAAATTTAGATTGTAATCAGTTTGTGCAGCCCTACAAAAAAATATGGAAAGTGTTAATTCAAAGTTGTGATCACTTGGATGCATTTTCAAAGTTGTTTTGTGAGGGAAGATGGGGAATTTGCCCCGGGGTAAGATTTGATCTGTCTGTCATTATTCAGTTCAATTCTGTTCTATTATATAGAAATTTAAATAGTTACATAATTTTACAATGACGTAAAATACATTATTAAGAATGATGGAGGGCTCTAACCCCCGTTAGGGGGTCATCTTACACTAGTAGGGATGTAAGAGGGCCCCTTTTAAAAAAAATATTACGTTGTGCTACGACAACTAAATTAGCAAATGTTTCTGTTTATTTTCGCATGATTCTGCATCCTGTAAAGATGTACATTTGTTAATTTAAAAAGTTGTTTTTAAGAATGGGTATTTCCCCATGTCAAGATTGACAAGTTTATTTGACAGCTGCTCTGGTTTAATAACTACAGTCATCAAATATGTTCATGTAAAGAATGAAGAATGAACACCAACCTGTTTGTTCGTCAGTGTGTTCGGTTTTAATTCTGCATGCTTCTGGATAACCCATATCTTCACTCTCCTCTTTAATAAACATCTTTACAACAGTGTCACACAGATTTCACTTGTTTCCTGGAGTTTTACTGCGTTACAGACAACTCGCAATTCTCCCGCCCAAAATAAACACTGGAAATAAAACTTGTGAAGTCACTGAAGAAATAAAACTGATGATATCACTGTAGAAATAAAAGAGATGAAAGACACGGATTAATCTGAGCTCGGAATCTACTTCTTCGTGTCTAGTGTAATAGTGGCGATCACAAACTCAGTTAATGCATTACCGCCACCTACTGAAAGCATGAACCAGAGACGTAATACTTTATTAGAACTACAAGAACATGCATTATAGCATTTTCACAATATTTAGCAATCCGAATTACATTTTCTGTTGTTTTAGATTTTAAGGGTCTAGACACTTTCTCTGAGGAAAAAAGTCACACAAATGAAAGGGTTCATGAATTGAGAAATCAAATTGTCCTTGATCTTTTGAGATATAAGAGGTAATTGTACTATAAAAACATACTATAAGTTTCAGAACTCAAAACGTATTTGTTAGTCCGAAAAAAGGCTTTATAGAAATCAATATTCCTAAACGACTAATTTTCTATTTCCTTATCTGTTTTCGTAATAGCTTGTTTGCACATGACATCATGTCACCGCACTGCTGTGGCGTGAAATGCAGATAAAGGACAAGAAGCACTATCACAAACTCAAAATGCCTATGTTTTGCATAGTTTAAGGTTGCTCAAATTGACCGAACCGAGAAACCAAAAGGAGCTTTTATCGTGTACCAAAAGTTGTTGTTCATAAGGGGGAAAATGCAAGAAACTGACTGAAAAACGCTGGAAAAATTGGCTTGTAAATCTGCGTCTGTGGTCTGGAGGAGCCAAATCGGATAATGCTCATGTGTGCAGTGACCACTTCGTCAAAGGTAAGTTAATACAACTTATGTGGCTATGTTTATGTAACGTTAACTGTTTCCATACTTTCTAAAGTTAAAGTAATTGTTTTTTCTTTTCTTTGTTTGAGTTTGTACCCCTGTAACTGAACGAAAATACGTACCGATAGCAAAGCTAATTACAAAGTCTTTGCAGGCGAACGGAAATAACTTACCCTGCCATGCAATTGCAATTACTTCTCCGTCTTGTTTTGCGATGATCCGTGTCTTTAGTGGTGTTTCGGCTGACCTTTGAGAGTGGTTAACCTAATCACGTAAAGCAAACAACCGTAACGCTAACATCGAGAGGCGCCGCCGGGTTTAATATTTGTTGCTAGGTTAATCCATATGACAAAAAAGAAATGCCACTCACCCGAGTGAAAACCAAACAACAGTCATTATGAGCACCTTGGTACCGAGGTCGTTGACCCAACCACTAACAAAAAAGTTGTATGCTTTCATTTGTTTTCTGGAGTAGAAGGATGTCTGGAGGACAAGGTAGTTGCTTATATCTACTGCCTCGATGGCAGGCAAGTATTCAGCTGAAAAGTCGCTCCTCTTCATAATAGCTTCCAACACATTTTGTGATTTTCTTACATTTCTCTTGTAATAGCATCTAAACTAGTCCGGACTTTCCTCCATCTCGTCCATTTTGCTTTTCACTTCTTGCCCTCCATTTCAATTTTGCGCTAGAATCACGTGACTGCAAATAAGCTATAGAGATGAATACATCAGCACAAGTCTGCCTCTGCATAAACAGGTCAACACCCATGTGATCATCACCTCTTTGGCCCGCCCACAGGTTCACAATTAGAGCAGTGATAAAGAGTCGGCACAGCAAGGAGAAACACAGGGATTATTTGAGGAACAAGAGGTTTGAGATGCCTGAAAAGTTTACAAAACGCTGAGCAGTGCCACGCTGTGGAAAAACAGACTCATTGCAATTCCTAATGATCCTAACAGCAATATCTGCTTCAACTTGGTAAAATATCTTAAAAAAAAATAAAAAAAATTTTAATTACTAACATGCTTTCTGTTCACCTGTCCTGATAAATTATTTAAAACCAACCATTATAATTTTTTTTAAATTTTGTTTTGTTTTGTAAACCATTGTTTTCCTTTATTTGGAATAAAAGATCGGTCATTGGTATGCGTTACATTAGCCAAGCTACTAGTCAAGTCAAGTCAATTTTATTTGTATAGCGCCTTTCACAACACACATCGTTTCAAAGCAGCTTTACAGAAGATCAGGCATTAACAGAAGATAAAACTGTAATGTCTATAATGTCGATTAATCATCATTGTGTAATTAGCTAAAATACGATTGGCGATCGTGTTTAAAAATAAGTAATTAAATAATAATTGTATTAATAACCCCAGTGAGCAAGCTGAAGGTGACTGTGGTAAGGAACACAAAACTCCATAAGATGTTGATTAATGGAGAAAAATAACCTTGGGAGAAACCAGACTCACTGTGGGGGCCAGTTCCCCTCTGGCTAATATCATGAATATAATGGCAATATTACTTATGTATAGTTAAAGTCATGGTTTAAAATTATTAAACTAAATAAGTGTTAAGGGCCAGTGTTTAAATATCGATTTTTTTTTTTTTTTTAACTGTAAGATTAATGACCAGTGTCTTTGAAGTCCATCCTGGATTAACTGCAGAAGTTCACATAGATGCAATTGTCCTTGATAATTGGCTGATGAAGGCTTTTGTTGACAATTGTTAGTTGTAAACAGTTCATCCTCTGAAGTCCATCATAATAGACTGAAGGGATGTTTGGCTGGCACCGGCTGCATTTAGTCATCATCACACAGCAACACATAGGACTGGAGTCCAACATGAAGCAGGAATGGAGCTGGATCCAGCCAGTTCTGGTGATCTCAGGATAGGAGTTCTGAGGTTGAGACAGGGAAACAAAAAAAAAATAATATAAGCATAGCCATTCAATTTATTGCAGAGTTATAAATCATGATCAATGTTTCTGGTTTTTGGTTCCGGCAGACTAAACTAAAGCAGCCTAACTGTGGGTTGGAGGATAAATTAGGTGTATGCCTGGCTAAATAGATGAGTCTTTAGTCTAGACTTAAACTGAGGGAGTGTGTCTGCATCTCGAACAGTGTTAGGGAGACTTTTCCTTAGTTTAGGAGCCAAATATGAATAGGATCTACCTCCTTTTGTGGATTTTGATATTCTAGGAACTATTAACAGGCCAGGATTTTGCTATCATAATGAACGTGATAGAATATAGCATGGTAGAAGGTCACTTAAGTACTGTGGAGCTAGACCATTCAAATCTTTGTACGTAAATAACAGAATTTTAAAATGAATACGGAATTTAACAGGAAGCCAATGTAACGATGATAAAATTGGGCTAATATGATCATATTTCTTGGTTCTCGTTAGCACTCTGGCTGCTGCATTTTGAACCAATTGAAGTTTATTTATTGATCGTGCTGGACATTCTCCCAGTAATGCATTACAATAATCTAGTCTTGAGGTCATGAACGCATTAATTAGTTTTTCGGCATCAGCAACAGAGAGCATGTGTCGTAATTTAGCAATATTTCTTAGGTGGAAGTATGCTGTTCTACAAACATTGGTAATTTGATTTTCAAAGGACAGATTGGTATCAAATATAACACCTAAATTCTTCGCTGTTTAAGATGATGTAAAAGTACATCCATCGAGAGTCAAATTTGATTGTAGTGGCTTATTTCTAGAGTTTTTTTGTCCAATAATTAGTACTTCTGTTTTGTCAGAATTGAGTAGAAGGAAATTTCTGGGCATCCAATCTTTTATTTCACTGATACACTCTGCTATTTTGGAGAATTGTGAAATCTCATCATGTTTTGAAGAAATATAAAGTTGTATATCGTCGGCATAGCACTGGAAACTTATTCCACGATTCCTGATAATATCTCCCAAGGCATGTACAAGGAGAAAAGGAAAGGCCCTAAAACTGATCCCTGTGGCACTCCATATTTTACTTTGTTTGGTTTGACAATTCCTCATTTACATAGACAAAGTGATAGTGGTCTGCTAAATATAACCTAAACCATGCTAATGCAGCTCCACAAATGCTAACAGAATTCTCTAGCCTATTCAAGAGAATGTTGTGATCTATCATGTCGAATGCAGCACTAAGATGTAAAAGCACTAGAAGAGAAATGCAGCCGTGATCAGATGATAAGAGAAAGTAATTTGTAACTCTGATAAGTGCAGTCTCTGTACTGGGATGAGGCCTAAATCCTGACTGAAATTCTTCGTATATACTATTTCTCTATAGAAATGAACATATTTGTGAGGATTTTCTAGTATTTTTTACATAAATGGGAGATTTGAAATCAGTCTATAATTAGCCAGTTCTCCAGGATCAAGTTGTGATAACTAAATGTTTGATAACTGCCATTTTAAAGTTTCTTGGGAGATGTCCTAAGCATAGCGAGGAGTTAATAATATTAAGAAGAGGTTCTGAAATTATAGGAGATACCTCTTTTAAGGGCTTAGTTGGTATAGGATCTAACAAACATGTTGTGGCTTTTGATGTTTCGCTAAGTTTTGTTAGCTCTTCATGACCTATGACAGAGAAGGATTGAAGTTGCATCTGAGGAAAATTATTAGACATTGTTTTCTGAGGTG
This sequence comes from Moxostoma hubbsi, assembly GCA_032164185.1. Taxonomy (NCBI): domain Eukaryota; kingdom Metazoa; phylum Chordata; class Actinopteri; order Cypriniformes; family Catostomidae; genus Moxostoma; species Moxostoma hubbsi. The sequence goes on from JAVLUX010000187.1 coordinate 1,622,350, forward strand.
CTATGCCAGATGATTGCATAAATTCAAATTTTATTTCTGATTATTTCAATTTTATCTGTAAAGAAATTCATTAAGTCATTACTCTTGTGCTGCGACATAATATCTGGTTCTGTTGAGGCTATATTCCTAACCAATTTCGCCACAGTACTGAATAAACACCTATGATTGTTGTGGTTATTTTCTATGAGTTTACTAAAATATGCTGACCTGGCAGCTTATAGTGCCTGTCTGTAGCTACAGACACTATCCTTCCATGCACCACGAAATACTTCTAATTTTGTATTTTTCCACATGCACTCCATTTTCCAAGATGATCTCTTGAGAGCACGAGTGTGATCGTTGTACCATGGTGCAGGGCTTATTTCTTTAATTTTCTTTAATCAAAGTGGGACGACAATATCAAAAGTGCTAGAGAAGACTGCATTTATATTTTTTGTTATCTCATCAAGTTCTTCTGGGCTTTGGGGTTTATTGAGTGTATGAGATAGATCTGGAAGATTATTAGTGAAGCTATCACTAGTGGTCGAAAGAATAGTTCTACCTGAACGATAGCATGGTGTAGATTGAGTAACATTAGCTGATTGCAGCATACAAGAGACAAGGTAATGATCCGAGATGTCATTGCTCTGCTGCAGAATTTCTATATTATCAACATCAACTCCATATGACAGAATTAAATTTAGCGTATGATTATGGCGATGAGTTGGTCCTGTTACATTTTGTCTGACTCCAAGAGAGTTGAGAATATCACTAAATGCTAATACCAATGTATCTGTTACGATTCTCTGTTGTCTGCCTTGTGTTTTTTCCCTTACCTTCTCCAAAACTACACTTCCCATAATTCCCTCCTAGTCTATGTGTCTGAGTTTCATTGGTTCATTGTTTAATTATCTTGTTATCAGTTCTAGTTTGTCATTGGTTTTAGTTTATTGTCTTGTTATCTTGTTTTGACTTTTGGTTTTCCATTGGCTTACGTTTCCCCTTTTTGTATTTAAGTCCTCATGTTTACCTTGTCCCTTGTCGGTTATTGTTTGGTAAATGTTTCATGTCATGCCTGCCCTAAACCTTGTTCTTGCCAGTGCCCTTCATAAAAGTTTCCTGTGTTTATACCTTTGTTTTCCCATCGTGGATGTTTTATTTGTTCCAGTGTTCACCGTTTGCTTGACTTCGTGCAACTCTCAATAAAACTGCAAGTAGATCCAAATCCTCGTCTGCCCTCTTCGTTACAGTATCATTTTCATTATCTATGAGAATGTTGAAGTCATCAACAATTAAAGCTCTATCTACAGTAACTACAATATCTGAAAAAATTCATAAAAAATTAGCAAATTAACCAAGGAAATCAGAATAAGGCCCGGGTGATCTATACATTGTAGCAAGGACAAAAGACGACAGAGATTTTTAATTTATATCTGATGTTGTCACATTAAGCATTATTAGTTCAAAAGACTTACATTTATATCCTGTCCCCTGAGTAACACCAAAAACTTTACTGAAAATTGTAGCAACACCTCCTCCTCAACCCTTCAGACGAGGCTCTACGTGCCAAAGCCCTACTATGCATACTACGTGCATGCATTTGAGGCAGGCGCGAGGCCACCTAAGGGCCAGAGTGGCACTAGTCCACCCAGATTGATGGATGGTCCACCCAATCAAAACTGCCTGTCTGCCCCTGATCGGCCCCAAAGCGCATCGGCCCACCGAGAAAATGCCCGTCTCGGAGTGACAAATGACAAGAAACACTGTTAGACACAAATACACGTGTTTGAAGAGGAACACTTGATCATATTTCGGAAAAAAGACGAAAAGTCATTGATGCGCGTCTCTGATTCGCTGTCTGTTTAAGGGTTTCTTGGCATGTTGGCGCTCATGCGGAACACACGCATATGACGAGTTCTCACTATTTCTTCCCTGTTCATAATCTGGGAACAATTTGCAGGAATAGTGTCATCTATGAGAATGCTGAATATGATCTCAGACCATATCAGGATGCAAGGTTCTTGGGACGAATTGTCATATGTGTCATAATTCAGCAGCTACAACCTCAGAAATGGTTCTTGAACAAGAAGTTTCTCTTCTGTGCATGTGCTTTAGCCTCCATTTGAATGTAACATTCCCCTAACCTATATGACAGCTGTGAAATAGAACATCTGATTCACTCCTGTTTTTCACCAGACCTCTTATTTTACATAGACTACTAATCAAAAGAAATATTTTGCGACATTGCAGCAGCTCCATGAAACCCAGAACATAAGCCGAAGTAGAGTTGTCAGATTTTAAAGATTATTATTATTATTAGATTATTTGATCTTTGATCTTCCTGATAACGCTGCAACTTAAACCTTTACGATCATCTTAACTGACGTTGTTCATTATTTTGCGATGGGGTAAAGCCTGCTTCCCAAACCAGCATGTAGATCGTTTGTTATAAAGTAGAACTTCGATATGGGAGCTGTTCAGTGCTGATCACTTTGGCAAATATGTCCAGGTGTTTGTCTTCTCAAAATGAAAATAATGTGGAAATACTAATAAACATGGAAGTTGTTTGTAACCTTGTAGAGGCATTGAAATGTATTAACGATTACAGAATTCAATTACATAAATAATTAGGGCTTTGGTAATTAGGGCTTTTGTTTGCTCAGCTTATAGAGATTAATAAAAGTGATGCGAGGAGTGCATGTAACATGAGTGTGTCTGATGAGCATCACTTCTTATGAAAAAGGAGATTTCTTATGTGTTGTTTTTTTGGCTGGAAACTGAACAGATGCCCAAAGACCAGGATTAAAATTACGGACATCAGAACTGAACTACTCATAGACTTTTCTAAACAGAATGAAGAGAATCTCTAAATGAAATTTGTTTAATAAGATAATCTTTCTATTGCTATCATAGTTATGAATATCAAATAAGGCCAATTAAATGTTATACTATTCTATGTAAATTTAGATTTATCTTTAGACCTAATTTAGACCTATCACGTTGCATGTGCATACTGTGGAGAGTGTATTTCAAGAGTGTAGTCCATCATTAGACAAAGGTGATGCAGGCAGAGATCAGTGAGGTGCATCGCAGTTCAACTGGCTGGTCATTTCGGTGAGGTTCGGTGGGGTCCGTCCTAAATCCAAGTTTCAGGCATTTCAGTGGTATTCATCCTCATGAGTCCATTGTAATAGAGTGACGAGATGTCTGGCTGGCACTGGCTGCATTTCAATTTACTGCAGAGTTATAGATTATGAGAAATGTTTCTGAGAAATAATCAGTAAGAATTGTGTATTAATGGACCCACCAAATCCCAGATGTTCAACATTAGCTCAAGTGGAATTCGATAGATAGAGACCAGACGATTTTTGCTTTTTCAGTATTTTAACCACAGCGTGGAGCTCTGAAAGAAGTACAGGTGTTTCCAAGGACTCTTTTTGATCACTATTAAGTGCAGGGAGGTCTAGATCCTGCAAAAACTTAGTAGCAGCTGAGTTAGCTCCAAATACTTCAGAAGTATACAGATTGGAATAGAAATTTACAAAGGTTTTATTAATTGCTGCGGGATCTGAAGTGACCTTGCCTTGACCATAATATATTTTGTCAATAGAGGAAAGCTTTTCAAAACCTTTCAGTCTTAAAGTTAAGTAGAGTCTACTTGGTCAATCTACATGTTCGTAATAGAGATTCCTGGCCCTGTGAAGCTGAAACATGGATAACTCATCATATTTACCCCTAACAAAAGCTAATTCCCTAGCTGGTTTATTAGAATAGCTGCTCTTCTGCACCGACTCCGAGATGTAGGATAGTCTTCTCCAGGTCGGCTATATTCCTAAAGTGGGAGGAATTAACATAAGAAGCAAAAAATATAGAATTACTGAGTATATAACACTTAGTGACCTCCCAAAGCGTTTGGGGGTTGTCAGCCATTGATTAATTAAACTGTAAAAATTCAGTTAGTCCTTCTCGGAGTTGATTCATAAATTCATAGTATTAAAACTCCATTGCTTAGGTGCAGGAATAAAAGTTAGAATAAATAAATGAGTAGAGAACTGGCCCATGATCAGATATAGTGTTGGAAAAATATCAGTTTTGCAGATAGAAAATTAGGGGGAAACAAACAGATAATCATTACGAGAATATACATTGTCTACTAGAAAAAAAAGTTAAGTCTTTGGTATTAGGGTGTAACACACGGCATGTGTCCCACACATTACATTTCCCAATAAAACGTTTCAATGCTACATTAGCAGGAGATGGAACAGTTGTGAATATGACCTGTCTAACATATTATCTACTACTGCATTAAAATCCCCTCCCAATATAAAATGAAACCCCTTGACTTTCAGCAGTGTCACAGCTGTATCATCTAGAAAGTTTGGTTCAAATGGAGCAAATTTTCTATGCATTACTGTACAAAGCACGTAAGTAAATCGACCGTCTCTGTCAGGTCCGCACCCTTTAATAGTAATACGGAATTTTAAGACGGATGCATTTCTTTAGTATTCCTCAACTATTATTTTATGAATATTGTAACAGTAAAATGGCAAAATAAAAATAAAATAAATATATACAGCATATGTATGTACACAAATCAGCCACAACATTAAAACCACCTGCCTAATATTGTGTAGGTCCCCCTCGTGCCGCCAAATTAGCGCCAACCTGCATCTCAGATTAGCATTCTGAGATGATATTCTTCTGAACACAATTGTACGTACAGTGTAGTTATCTGAGTTACCGTAAACTTTGTCAGTTCAAACCAGTCTGCTCATTCTCAAGGCATATCCATTCACATCTTACACCAACAATCAATCATCCTTCTGATTTTCTAATCAGCCAATCATGTGGCAGCATTGCAGTGCATAAAATCATGCAGATACGGGTCAGGAGCTTCAGTTAATGTTTATATCAACAATCAGAATGGGAAAAAAATTTGATCTCAGTGATTTTGAGCGTGGCTTGATCGTTGGTGCCAGATGGGCTGGTTTGAGTTTTTCTGTAACTGCTGATCTCCTGGGATTTTCCGATAACTGCTCTGTACAACTGTGGTGAGAATATCATCTCAGAATGCTATTGAGATTTGGGTCGGCGCAGTTTTGGTGGCACGAATGGGACCTACACAATATTAGGCAGGTGGTTTAAATGTTGTGGCTGATCGTTGTGTATATATATATATATATATATATATATATATATATATATATATATATATATATACAGTATATGTATATATTTACACTACCGATCAAAAGTTTTGAAACACTCGACTGAAATATTTCTTATGATCTTAAAAATCTTTTGATCTGAAGGTGTATGCTTAAATGTTTGAAATTAGTTTTGTAGACAAAAATATAATTGTTCCACCATATTAATTTCCATCCATCCATCCATCGTCAACCGCTTATCCTGTGTACAGGGTCGCGGGGGGCTGGAGCCTATCCCAGCTAACATTGGGCGAAAGGCGGGGTACACCCTGGACAGGTCGCCAGTTCATCGCAGGGCCACCCATATTAATTTATTTCATCATAAAACTAAAATTTTAATAAAAGAGAAAAGTTTTGGAAATTGATGACTTGGACCAAATAATAAAGAAAAGCAGTCAATAAATGCCCAACATAGATTCTAGGCAAAGAATCTATGAATTTGAAGATGATCAAATATAACACAGTTTTGATTCATTTTGGATTATGTTAAGTAACAACATAATTCCCATAGTTCCATTTATGTTATTCCATAGTTTGTGTGTGTGTGTATGTGTGTGTGTGTGTGTGTGTGTGTGTGTGTGTGTGTGTGTGTGTGTATTATTGTAATTTACTGAATATTTGCACTTTTATAAATAAAATTTTTATGATTTCATATCGGTACAATATCTGTTTATCACATAACAAATGAATACAGTATTTATATAAATAAGACTATCATGTCAATTTAAAAGAGTTTCAGCAAAGAAGTAATGAATGCATTATCATTTGTTGAATCATCTATTTGATAATTAAAAAACAAAACATTAGAATACAACAAAATATATTCACACTATTATTGTCTTGAAAATCTAGGCATTTTGCAGATCCATTTGTGTTAGATAACTAAAGACATGAGGAATGTAATAATGACTGGCAAAACACTCATGCATTTAAGGGTTAATTGAGTAAGGCTAGGCAAGTTTATTTATATAGCACATTTCAAACACCACGGCAACTCAAAGTGCTTTACATAACAATGATAATGATAAAAAGAAAATACAAGATGAACTCAAAACCAATTAAGATAAATTAAGATCAAGAAATAATTAAGATCAAGAAATAAGAATAAAAGTAATAAAAGTAATAAAATAAATTAAAAAAATTACAAATTATCACAATTAATAATAAAATAAATAAATTATATAAATTATTTGTAGAAATAAAATGGAGTGCAATCAGTAAGTGCAGCACAGTGTTCAGTGAATAAATGCACAGCTGAACAGATGTGTTTTCAGTCTGGATTTGAATGTGGCTACTGCTTGAGCACACCTAACCTCTTCTGGAAACTTGTTCCAGCTACAGGTAGCATACATTTTGAGTGAATCATCTGTGTGTCTAATTGACTTGATCCTAATGACCTGAGACATCTGTTAGGTTTATATTCAACAAGCATATCTGCAATGTATTTAGGTCCTTGACCTTTGAGTAATTAATAAACAAGTAATAGTACTTTAAAATCAATTCTAAATGTGAATGTAGGTCAGTGTAAAGACCTGAGGACTGGAGTAACTTGCTCAGAATTGTTTGTTCAGTTAAGAATCCTGGCAGCAGCATTCTGAATGAGCTGCATGTGTCTAATGGTCTTTTTGGGAAGGCCGGTGAGAAGTCCATTGCAGTAGTCCACCCTACTGGTGATGAATGTATGAACTAGTTTCTCTAAATCTTGAATGGATACTGTGGAAGGAGGCACGTAGACGTAGGCTTGAAGGTAAGATAACTTTTAATGGCCACAGAGTCGAACACAACTTCCTCCTTATAACAATACAAACTTTCATAATAATAGCAATGATTCTTCTCTAAAGGCAACACATGACAACACTGGACTGTCGTGTGTGTACTGCTCTCTCTCTGTCTCAACTGGAGGTTCTGTGGCCACTTTTATGCCGTTCTCCCCATGCTCACTGAAATCAGAGACAGGTGTTAGACATAATTTGGCTCAGGTGCAAGCGCCCTTACTGCTTTCTCCCCCGGACGGACGCTTGACCACGCCCCTGCTGCCACATACCCTCACCGCCCAACTCAGGCCGGGGCACCATCCGGACTGCCCACCACTCCCCCCCCCATTTCTGGAAAGGAAGTCAGCGACAGCCATCTGCACCCCCGGTCTGTGGACCACCTCGAATTTAAAGGGCTGGAGAGCCAGATACCAACGGGTGATCCGGGCGTTAGTATCCTTCATGCGGTGGAGCCATTGGAGTGGGGCATGATCCGAGCAGAGAGTGAAGGCCCGCCCCAGCAGGTAGTATCGGAGGGTGAGGACTGCCCACTTGATAGCCTGACTCTCCTTCTCTACGGTGCTGTACTTTGTTTCCCTTAAGGAGAGCTTCCTGCTGATGTACAGCACCGGGCGCTCCTCCCCCTCCACCACCTGCAAGAGTACGGCCCCCAGCCCTCTGTCTGAAGCGTCCGTCTGCAATAGAAAGGGGAGAGAGAAGTTAGGAACATATAAAAGCGGCCCCCCACAAAGTGCGGCTTTAATCTGCATGAACGCCTGTTGGCACTGCTCCAACCATTGGACCGGGTCTGGAGCCCCCTTTTTAGTGAGGTCAGTCAGCGGGCTGGTGACGTCCGAATAATTAGGCACAAACCTCCTATAATAGCCAGCCAGCCCCAGGAACTGCCTCACCCCCTTTTTGGTCTTGGGTCTTGGGCAGGTCACAATCACCGTGGTCTTGTCAATTTTGGGGCGCACCCGGTCATGACCCAAGTGGAACCCTAGATACCGCACCTCACCCACCCAATCGCGCACTTCTTGGGGTTTGCCGTGAGCCCCGCCCGCCACAGCGACTTCAGGACCGCCCTCAGATGTTGTTTGTGCCACTGCAAATCGTTGCTGTAGATGATAATGTCATAGGCAGCGGCGTAAGCCGAATGCGGCCGGAGGATACGGTCCATGAGCCGCTGAAACATCGCAGGGGCTCCAAACAAACCGAACGGAAGTGTAACAAATTGGTGCAATCCGAACTTATCAATGCTTGGTAAGTACCCCCCTGGATTCTTACCAGAATCCGGTACGCTCCGCCCTGATCGGGGGCAACCCGTGGAGCCTTGGGGATCCGGACCGCCGTCGCCATCTCCAACACCGGGCACTGATCCGGGGAGTGCCCCGGATCCCCGCAGCGCCAGCAGGCTGGGCGCCATGTCGAGGGTGCTTCCACCTGAGGGGGAGAGCGGCAATAAGCAACAGGAGTGAGGTTCGTCCACTGCCTGGCGCGGGGAACTGGTCGCATTTGCGGAGCTCCTCGCCTCCGCGGGGCAGGAATGGGCTCTGGGGAGAGAGCAGAGTGAGGGGAAGAGGGGGAACACACAAGGGAGGGGGGAGAGAGAGAGAGATAGAGAGAGAGAGAGAGAGAGAACAGGGCTCTTCCGCCCTTGGGTACGCCGCCAAGTGGTCCTCCGCGAGCTGGATAGCCTCCTCCAGCGACGACGGGCAGTGGCACTGGACCCATTCCGCTGTCCCCTTCGGCAGTGCACGGATTAGCTGCTCCAGTACCACTTGATCGATCACTCGCTTGGCGTCAGAACTCCCTGCCAGCAGCCATTTTCGACACGTGTCTTGGAGCCATTGACAAAAAGCAAACGGGTAGCCGTTCTTCCCCAGCTTTAATGAGTGAAACAGCTGGCGGTGTTGCTCTTGACCACGACCCACCCGCTGCAGGATAGCTTTCTTGAGGTCCACATAACTAAGGAGAGGAGCCGCCGGCAACTGTTGAGCCGCGAGTTGTGCTTCCCCCGAAAGCAAAGGCAGGACCCTTGCCACCCATTGTTCTTGCGGCCAGCTCCAGATCACCGCTGTTCTCTTGAAGAGATCAATGAAAGCCTCCGCATCATCTTCCGCCCCCATTTTCAGAAGCGTGGGGGAGGCAGCTGGGAGCGGGCGTCGGAGGATACGGTCGGGGCTCTCTCCTGGGCAAGAAGGCTCCGGATCGCTTGCCGGTCCTCTGATTGAGCCCGCAGGATTTCAAGAAAACGCCAGTCCTGGTCTTGGCGTAGCTCAATCAGGGAATGTTGGTGCGTCTGATGCATGCTGGTAAGGAACTGGAGGATCTCGGCCAACTGGGAGGGCTCCATGGGGCGTACTTCGGCTGGTTCAAACTCGGCTTTCAGCACCAGTGTGGACGGAGGCACGTAAATTAGAAAATCAGAGACAGGTGTTAGACAGAATTTGGCTCAGGTGCGAGCGCCCTTACCACTTTCTCGCCCGGACGGACGCTTGACCACTCCCCCGCTGCCACAGATACAAAACATCTAATTCTCACTTTATTTTGAGATGATAGTAGGCTGATTTGGTTATTGCTTTGATGTGACTCCTGAAACTAAGGTCTGACTCTAAAATGACACCAAGATTCTTAGATTTTTTGTCTTACCCTTGGAGTCAAGCTATGTTTTCACTTTGGGAATTTTGCCTTTGTTGCCAAATTCAGTGACCTCTTTTTTGTCGTTGTTTAACTGAAGGAAGTTTCAGCACATCTAACTGTTAATTTAATCAATGCACTGGCACAGAGATTCTATGGGGCTGTAGTCATTTGGTGAAAGGGCTAAGTAGATTTGAGTGTCGTCTGCATAGCTATAGTACACAATTTAGTTATTTTTGATCATTTGGCCTAGTGGGAGAATATACAGGTTGAACAGAAGCAGTGCAAGAATTGAGCCATGTGGGAGTCTACACATCATGGATGTCCATTCAGATTTATAGTTGCCTATGTTCACATAATAACCCCTCCCTTCTAGATAAGACCTGAACCAGCTTAGGATGGTCCCAGAGAGCCCTACCATTTTTCAATCTGTCTATGAGAATGTTGTGGTCAACAATGTCAAAAGCACCCCTAAGATCTAGTAAAACCAGTACTGATATTTTGCCTGAATCAGTATTTAAGCAAATTTAAGTATCTTTAGGAGCGCCATCTGTTTTAAGGCTGGAGAGTTTTTCGGAGGCCTGTAAATAATTATAAATAGAATGTGAGAATTACCTTTTAGTACAATACTTAGATATTAAAAGGTCAAGTATTCACCAAGTGACACTGTAACTTAGTTCAATGGGAAAGGAGGAGGTGAGAACCGGCTTGTCAATATAAATTATATTTTAATTATAAACTTAAACAAAAGACAAACACACATACATGACGGATATGTCCGTAAGCGATCTCTCTCTTGTCGCACCACCATCTGCCATCGCCCTTTATCCCTCTTGGAGCCTTAATTAGACTGATGAGGGACCGGATGTGTATAATCACAACCGGCCCCGCCCTCCGCCCTGCCACATTCACTTGCTTGCACTGAAAGTCATCTTTAAATGTTGCAGCAAATCCTCCAGCTCTGCAGACACTCATAAATATAAAGATTGGAGGATCTGATTCATTGAGGACCGTTGCAGTGCAGCTGTTATCTAACCAGTTTAATTTAGAAACCAAAAATCTAGTTTGTTTGTGGTGATGAGGTGATTGACTAAAATGACTTTTTCTTTAGTGAGCAGATGTTTAAAAGTGATAACTTGTCAGTATCTGTTTTTGGCCCCACAGCAGTCTCGGATTTACATCTAATAGGCAACAGATTAGACGTCTTGAGAAGGCCGTAGTCTTTCTATCACTTAACATAACAGATAAACAGTAGATAAAGCAGGGACCTGACACATATCACTGAGATTTGTTATCAGTTGTTTGTTGTTCACTGAGTGCAAAAAAAATGATGTGTGCCCTGGCAGTGGCCGGAGAGCTCTCTCTGAGGGAGGTGGAGTATGAGCTGGGCCCGCAGGCTTTGGTGGTAGAGGGGCCCGCCATTTTTTAGCTGGTATCTCCGGGCTCGCAGCAATGGAGTTTGAGAGCTTTCTTCCAGCATGCACTAGTTCCTCCAAGAGCCTCGGAAGTGGGGATGTTGGCGAGAGTGAGAATATGTGTGGTGAGAGAGCCTGTAGCTCTGGTGTTTCTGGAGACTGAAGTATGTTATCTCCTGTATCCTGGAGCAGTTCGAAGTCACCCCAGCCCAACTGTAGTATGCGTGTGCGGGGCTCAGCCTGGATTGTGTCCCAGAGCAGTGAATGTTGTGGCTTTCCTTCTTCATCCACATTCATTAGGGGTTCAAATCTATTTTCAAAATGTATCAGGGGTAGAAGAATAACAGTATTGGCAAGTCGAGTCATAGCTGTATCAAGAGAGAATTATGTTAATGCTGCAATATTTGATACTCATTACAGTCTGATGTCTCGAGCAGCTTTGGGTCAAGCTCCCTGTTAATGACATCAGTTTGTGCTCTCACTTTCACCAGTTCATTTTGGCACCTGTATTGCTGGTTTATCTAGGCTCAATATTCATAGTCTTTACAGTTAAAAAGCACTTAAATATTTCTATTTTTTGCACCAAAAAACGATCTTGTCGCTTAAGAAGACATTAATTTAACCGCTGGAGTCATTTTGGATGATGTTTATGCTGTCTGTTCTTTTTGGGGCTTCAAAAATCTGAATCACAATGAACTTCAATGGGTATAAAAACATATGAAAATACCTTTGTGCACCACGGAAGAAAGTCACAGTTTGAGATGGCATAAGGTTAAGGACATTTTCACACCTGGCTAGTTTGGAGCATTTGTTTCAGAAACTGGTGTTTTCTCCCTTAGTTTTGTTTATTTATAGCATTTCTGAACACAGCAATCGCACTCGGATTCGCACTAAAACAATTGGTCCGAGACCTCCTGGATGAGGTCGACTCGGGCCGATTGCAAACTAACTATTGAGCGGTTTGCTTGTGGAGAGAATGCAATCGAACCAACCACCAAAACACTATCGCTATAAAACCATGAACATACCTGGTGGGTGTTTCGAGAAGAAATCTGTTAGGTCAGCACGTCACTGTTGTAGAGATTTGCTACATGTGATTAGATTGTTTTCAGAATCTGCTTGCATTCAATCCACCAATTTTTGTAGGGGAATATATGTAGAGAATAATAAATAATTTGTTTTGGAATTGTCTGCATTTCTCCACCAAAATATTTAGGATAAATGACAAATGATCAGATTAGAAATCTGACTAAAAATTCTCCACTATTAAATATGTAACACAACAGGCTTGTTGTATCTGCTCAAAATTTATATGTAAATAATTTAGCTCAAGAAGGATATTATGATTAATTCACAAGAATGAATGTTAATGTCTTCTCAACCTGTGGCCTGCGTGGAGTTGATGTGACATATCTGACAACTCTTTAGAGTAATACTATTCCCATGGCCATATATATGTACAGTATATGCATTATAAAACCAGAATGATCTTTTAAAGTAAAGAGAATTATCCAAAATATACCAGTCAATATCTCTTCGAACACAAACAAACTTCGTTGAATCTACAACATAAAACTAAACTAACACACAGACAAACATGAACACAGGTTAATTAATCAGTTTTGACAGAGAATTAACAAAATAATCTGTAACAGAATAATTAACTTTATGGAGTCTATAGACCTGGCATTAAGAATCATCACTGCTTAATTTAGTACGCCATGATTTAAGATCAGGTTCCTCAAATTATATTAAAGGAACACCAGCACTTTCAGAAAAAGTTTGGCGATACTTGTACTTGTGTTACATTGTTTGGTGTTGAAATCAATGTCCTTTGGCTTGTGGAAGTTTTGTTTCGTTCGATGGTCTTGAAGTTCCGATGAAGCTAGAGTGTCGTTTTTGGTAGAAATCGATTATGCAGGCTGGATTGATGATGGAAAGACTAGCAGAGTCAAAGAGATGGCTGCAGAAGAAGTTTGCAACGTCTATATTCTAGAGACTCCACGGACTTGGAGAACGAGCATTCCTGAAGAGAGGGGTCGTGCCTCTGTCCTTTTCCTGAGGAGAACGCTGTTTTTTCTGCTGTGGGGAATTTTGTTGAGGTTGGCTACAGCCCAAAGTTGTCTTGAGCCAATCAGAAGTGTCTTGGGGTATGTCAAATAGTCATCCATTCTCAGGGTGATTTATGAGCATTTTTCTTAAGACTTTCCAGTCTCCCACTCGAAATAGGGCAATGTATAATCATGCATTTTAATATCATAATTACGCCAAGGCAGTGGTTTCCAACCCTGTTCCTGAAGGCCCCCCAACACTAATCATTTTGGATATCTCCCTAATCAAAAACACCTGATTCAACTCATCAACTCGTTAGTGGAGACTCCAAGACCTGAATTGGGTGTGTCAGAAACGGGAGATATACAAAATGTGCAGTGGGACCTCCAGGAACAGGGTGCTAAGGTATATCAGAAAATAACATTCTCTAGAATTCAAGACATGTAAAATGAAACTCAACCATAGTAAGCATGATGTGCTTAAAATAAATGATTACCATACTAGTGATTCAACATGAATAAAACAAAATTTAAAATAACAATGTTCAAATTTGTCAGTTACAACAGTGATTGCAAGTCATAACACATGTTTTAATGGTTACAATAAGGTTAAACTGAGAGTTTCCCACATGTATATGCATTAGAAAACACAAGTTTGTTTTGTGCATTTAGAGAGAGATGAGAAAAGCATAAGTTTTGTCTCCAGCTAAAGAGAGTACAAAAGTTCAAATCCAACAGAGTCGATCTGGATCAGAAATGACTGTCTCTGTCACATGATGTATATCATTTTAAGTGTTCTTTTTTTTTTTTTTTTAGTTCTGATCGGTTGCGGTTTCAGTGGTAACAGTTCTCTCTATATCTTGCAATGTTCTTGCCAGTTGAGGGGGTTATGATCATTGAAGGCGTGTGAATGAAGTTTTTGTTCTTCTCTGGTCAACCTTTCCTTGTTTTGAGAATGTTAAGGCTAGGCAGTTACAGGTCAGCTCAGACTTCTTGGCACAGTCAGAATTCCTAGCCGTTTAATTGCTTAAGAATTTAAGGCCTCTCTGTGTCATTTTCTTAATATCCTTCTACCTGGCAACTCGGGTCCAATATTCGTCTCGCAAATGTGTCACAGATTTGGTCTGAATAGGCCTTAAGGCTTCTCTCCAGTGTGTATTCTCATGTGCATATAAAAGCTTCCTCTACTTATGAAACTCTTTCCACAATGAAGGCAAGTGTAACGTTTTTCTCAGGCCTACTTTATCTATGTAACTTTTACCACATTGAGAACACATCATAGGCTTCTCTCCAGTGTGAAATGTTATATGTACAGTATCTCACAAAAGTGAGTACACCCCTCACATTTTTGTAATATTTGATTATATCTTTTCATGTGACAACACTGAAGAAATGACACTTTGCTACAATGTAAAGTAGTGAGTGTACAGCTTGTATAACAGTGTACATTTGCTGTACCCTCAAAATAACTCAACACGCAGCCATTAATATCTAAGCCGCTGGCAACAAAAGTGAGTACACCCCAAAGTGAAAATGTCCAAATTGGGCCCAAAGTGTCAATATTTTGTGTGGCCACCATTATTTTCCAGCACTGCTTTAACCCTCTTGGGCATGGAGTTCCCCAGAGCTTCACAGGTTGCCACTGGAGTCCTCTCCTGCATGACGACATCATGGATGCCATGTTGAACTTCCAGTGCCCAGTATGAGGGAATGTGAGAAAGATGACAACAAATTTAACACACCTGCTCCCCATTCACACCTGAGACCTTGTAACACTAACGAGTCACCAGGGAGGGAAAATGGCTAATTGGGTCCAATTTGGACATTTTCACTTAGGGGTGTACTCACTTTTGTGTTTCTTTAGATGTGAAACTCTTACCACACTGAAGGCATGCGAAAGGTTTCTCTCCAGTGTGAATTAACATGTCTTCTAAGGCCAAATTTGTCAATGTAACCTTTTCCACACTAAGGGCAAGTGAAAGGCCTCACTTCAGTGTGAATTTGAATGTGATTGTTAAGATTTGCTTTACGTGTGAAACTTTTTCCACACTGAGGACATGTGAACATGCTCTCTCCTGTGTGAATTATCATGTGTACATTAAGGGATCCTTTACGTGTGAAACTATTACCACACTGAATGCATGTGAAAGGTTTCTCTCCAGTGTGAAATAGCATGTGTCTTTTAAGGCCTAATTTGTCTATGTAACCTTTTCCACACTGAGGGCAAGTGTAAGGCCTCTCTCCAGTGTGAGTTTTCAAGTGCTTTTTAAGATTTGCTTTATTTACGAAACTCTTTCCACACTGAGGGCATGTGACAGCGCTCTCTCCAGTGTGAATTCTTGTGTGCACATTAAGGTATCCTTTACGTGTGAAACTCTTACCACACTGAAGGCAAGTGAAAGGCTTCTCTCCAGTGTGAAATAGCATGTGTCTTTTAAGGCCTAATTTGTCTATGTAACCTTTTCCACACTGGGGACAAGTAAAAGGTTTCTCTCCAGTGTGAGTTTTCAAGTGCTTGTTAAGATTTGCTTCACGTGTGAACCTCTTTCCACACTGAGTACATGTGAACGTGCTCTCTTCAGTGTGAATTATCATGTGTACATTAAGAGATCCTTTACGTGTGAAACTCTCTCCACACTGATGGCACGTGAAAGGTTTCTCTCCAGTGTGAATTTTTATGTGTTTCTGAAGACTATCTTTCAGTGTGAAACTTTTTTCGCACTGATGACATGAGAAAGGTTTTTCTCCAGTGTGAATCCTCGTGTGCTTTTTAAGACTTTCTTTCCGTGTGAAACTCCTTCCACACTGGGGGCAGGTGAAGGAATTTTTGGCTTGAGTTTTTTGTGATGAATTCATCTCAGTCTGTGAGCAACTAAAAGATTTTTCTCCAGTAATGAAATGATCAGGATTCTGATGTTCATCCTTCACTTCATTCAGTTCTTGACTTTCTTCCTTCACTTCAATCAGTTCTTGACTTTCCTCCTTCACTTCTATCGGTTCTTGATTTTCTGGTCTATTCATCAAGTCTAAAAAGAAAACATCAATGAAACACAATTAATGTGACCTTCAATGTAATAAAAGAAATCTGCAGGGGTGAATTATCAATTTTTATATCATATTTGTCAAATTTTATTGCACTTTTTAGGTGCAATTTTGTCATCGAGATTGCAACTGCGATCTGTTTAATATTCAACATCTCATGTTGCTGACACACGTGCAGTATCAAGAGAGTGGACAAACCAATTGCACGACCCACACAGCTATAGGGGTTCCATCTCATGCTGGCTGGCAGAGGCCGACGTTGACATCACAACAGGGTATTTCCTGCACTAAAAAAATTTTGGTGACTGCCTAAGCAAATTATATGAAACCCAAATTCATCTTGCTTTGGCACTTTTTTAGTGCAAAATATGCTTCTCACGTGGAACATGGATATGCACAGGGTGATTGAAGACTGGTGTTGCCCAGTCCACCAGGAATCACACGTGTGATGCACTGCTCGATCCTACTGTATCTTTGAAGCACGCAGGTGCAGGTGCGCCCGTCAACCAGGCTTCCCTCGATTTTTCAGCTCTGGTGACAGGATAGCGCAGAGCGGATCACATGTGCGATTAAACTGGGTTTCTCTTAATTTAGTGGCACAGATGACTTTAAAGAACTATGGATAAATTCAACCATGCCAAACGACAGAACTGACATTCTGAACAGCACTGATGAAAGAAAGAGAAAACACCTGCACTGCATTAATTACAAGAGTTTAGGGCTGCAACTAACGATTACTGTATTTTGATAATCGTTTAATGTAATGATTATTAGAACGATTATTTGACTATTTGGCAATTATTGCAATGATTAATCATTAGCTCTTAACTGATTATTCAGCCTGTGCCCTGAGTAAAAGGTTGTATTAAATGTGCTTACTAACAAAAAATAGGACAAAATTATCTTTTAAAAATGCCTCTAAATTGCATTCACTTAATTAAAAGTGAAAAAAAATACTTTTCCTTTTAATTCAATAAAGAAATTCACTGCAAAAAATCCTATTGTTATTTTGTGTTTTTGTCTTGTTTTCAATTTAAAATTGTCTAAAAATCCTTAAAACAATATACATTTAATTGAGAAACAACATATAAGATATTTAGACTTGCTTTAAGAGAATGCATCTTAAATATAAGTGTATTTTGTATATGTGTATTTTTTTCTCCTTGGTTATACTTCTGCGAGTGCAGTTAAGACAAAATATACGTATATTCAAGATCAATTCTCTAAAAACAAGTATAAATATCATATATGCTGCTTCTCAGGTCAATGCATCTTTTTTAAAGGACTTTAGATATTAAAAAATATTTGTATTTTTAAGATTATATTCAACATTCTCAGATAATAATTTCTTCTGCAGATGTACATTTGTTTTAAAGGAGTTTTAGATATTTATATTGGAAAACAAGCCAAAAATTTATTTTGCTGAAGTGTATAATGGGGTGAAGACTACCCTCTCTCACCTTTCTGTTCACTTCAATCCATAATTAACTCACAAAAAAGCAACAATTAATAAACCTTCGTACTATCAGTTTTCTTCAAGTTAAGAAATGCACAGTGACACATACAGTGCATCCGGAAAGTATTCACAGCGCTTTTTGTTATGTTACAGCATTATTCCAAAATGTATTCAATTCATAATTTTCCTCAATTTTCTAAAAACAATACCCCATAATGACAAAGTGAAAGAAGTTTGTTTGAAATCTTTGCAAATTTATTACAAATAAAAAACAATAAATTCACATGTACATGTATTCACAGCGACCTGTCCAGGGTGTACCCCGCCTTTCGCCCAAAGTTAGCTGGGATAGGCTCCAGCCCCCCGTGACCCTGTACAGGATAAGCAGTTGTCGATGGATGGATGGATGGATGGATGTATTCACAGCCTTTGCCATGACACTAAAAATTTAGCTCAGGTGCATCCTGTTTCCACTGATCATCCTTGAGATGTTTCTACAACTTGATTGGAGTCCACCTGTGGTAAATTCAGTTGATTGGACATAATTCGGAAAGGAACACCTGTCTATATGAGGTCCCACAGTTAACAGTGCATGTCAGTGACCAAGCCATGAAGTCCAAGGAATTGTCTGTAGATCTCCGAGACAGGATTGTCTCGAGGCACAGATCTGGGGAAGGGTACAGAAAAATGTCTACAGTATTGAAGGTCCCAATGAGCACAGTGGCCTCAATCATCCGTAAATGGAACAAGTTTGGAACCACCAAGACTCTTCCTAGAGCTGGCCGCCTTGCCAAACTGAGTGATCAAGGGAGAAGGGCCTTAGTCAGGGAGGTGACCAAGAACCCGATGGTCACTCTGACAGAGCTCCAGCCTTTCTCTGTGGTGAGAGAAGAACCTTCCAGAAGAACAACCATCTCTACAGCACTCCACCAATCAGGCCTGTATGGTAGAGTGGCCAGACGAAAGCCACTCCTCAGTAAAAGGCAAATGACAGCACGCCTGGAGTTTGCCAAAAGGCACCTGAAGGACTCTCAGACCATGAGAAACAAAATTCTCTGGTCTGATAAAACAAAGATTGATCTCTTTGGCCTGAATGGCAAGCGTCATGTCTGGAGGAAACCAGGCACCGGTCATCACCTGGCCAATACCATTCCTACAGTGAAGCATGGTAGTGGCAGCATCATGCTGTGGGGATGTTTTTAAGCGGCAGGAACTGGGAGACTAGTCAGGATCGAGGGAAAGATGAATGCAGCAATGTACAGAAACATCCTTGATGAAAACCTGTTCTTGAGCACTCTGGACCTCAGACTGGGGTGAAGGTTCATCTTCCAACAGGACAACAACCCTAAGCATACAGCCAAGATAACAAAGGAGTGGCTACGGGACAACTCTGTGAATATCCTTGAGTGGCCCAGCCAGAGCCCAGACTTGAACCCAATTGAACATCTCTGGAGAGATCTGAAAATGGCTGTGCACCAATGCTCCCCATCTAATCTGATGGAGCTTGAGAGGTCCAGCAAAGAAGAATGGGAGAAACTGGCCAAAAATGTGTGCCAAGCTTGAAGCATCATACACAAAAAGACTTGAGGCTGTAATTTGTGCCAAAGGTGCTTCAACAAAGTATTGAGCAAAGGCTGTGAATACTTATTTAAATATGATTTTATTCATTTTTTATTTTTATAGCCCTTTGGCCTGGCATTCTTCAGATTTTGGTAGCCTGGAATGAATTTTACTAGCCCAAATAAAAAAAGACAATTGTTTAATGTAGAAAATTTATTAGGAGTCAAAACATCAATCAGAAACTTTTTTAAAACACAAATATCAACAATCGGATATAAAATAATCAAATTAGAATCATCAATAAGTGAATAATAAAAAGCCTGACATTGCTAAATGTGTTCATTTTTTGATGGAATAATTCACATTAATAATTCACAATAATTGGCAATAAAAAAAGTTTTTTGAGCCAAGTAAATGATGCTTGTAGAACAGATCAAGTTCACGGGCAAGGAAGAGGCGAGAAACCGGCTTGACATAAAATAATAGGTTTAATGGAGAACTCAAAATACAAACACATAAGATAACAGACATGTCCGTGAACGATCGCTCTCTCTCGCACGTCATCCGCAATCGGCCTTTAACCCTCTCTGAGGCTTAATTAGCCTTATACGGGACCGGACGTGTTGAGTCACAACCCGGCCCCGCCCTCCACCGTGCCACAGTGCTCTAATTATTTTATGCTGTTTATGTAGCAGAATATATGATAGTGTGTGTGTTAACACATGGATTCAAACATTCTGACATGCAAAGTGAAGCATTCACGTGAAAGTGGGGCTTCGTTTTTATCGATCATGTGTTTCTCTTAAAACAATAGCTCCAGCACAGAGATTCGTGAGAAATTGCGCTGCGTGCTCCATACAAGTTTTGAAGATAAACATCACTGCTGACAAATCAGCATGATCAAAAACTTCTGCGATCGTATTTTTCCTTAAAATAATAAGTCAAGAGGGTGAATAACGTGAATCAAGGAAGAAATTTGATCAAAAATGTAGTTCATTCACTTGCATTGTCTAAAGGAGGAGGCCTGAAATGAAATCCTAAAAATCTTAAATTCTGTTTTGATGAAGAAGCTCTTGGATGGCCTGAGGGTGAGTAAATTATCAGCACATTTTCATTTTTGGGTGAACTATTCCTTTAAGAATGTGTACTTTAAATGTCCTGCTTCCTCATTAACAAAACTTTAAAGGATACAGTACAGGTAAAAGGAAATAACACTAGGGTGTTTTCTTTTTTGACATTCTAACATACAAATTTTGCTTCCATGGAATGCCAGCTTTCATTCACGACAACCTTTACTCTGTATTTTACTTTCTTATTATTTTATGGGGCTTTTCCACTGCACGGTACAGCTCGACTCTGCTCGCTTTGAGGGTTTTCCACTGTGGATAGTAACTGGTACTTTTTAGTACCATCTCGGTCAAAGTTCCTAGTGAGCCGAGCCGAGCCGATATGAATGCAGCAGCGAACAGTGTTGACTGACAAAGGTTTACTGAAGTATTCCCGAACCCATGTCATGATATCTATTACAGACGAATGACTTTTTTTAGATAGTAAAGTCTGAGGGATTGGAGATCACACGCATTCAGTAGAAGTTTTCCAGCAGGACGTTAAACCACATACTGCAAAGATTACAAGTGCATGGCTGTGTGTGTGTCTCTGTCTGTCTGTCTCTCTGTCTCTCTGTCTCTCTCTCTCTCTCTCTCTCTCTCTCTCTCTCTCTCTCTGGCATCTCCCACTCACACTGATTGAGGCAACCGGCCTGACGTACCAACCGGCCTGACGTACTGGGTTCCAAAAAAGAAGTGTTTTTTTTTATTTATTTTTTTTATTATTATTTAGAAATATTTTGATACTTAAAATATTATTTTAAGCTTTATTTTTATATTTTGCATTTGATTGTCATTCATACACTTTTGAACCCTGAAAAGGAAATCATTTCTATCGGGAAGACACGCAGACTTGAGTGAGGTTTAAGATGCCATTTATTTGATGAATGTAAAACAGAAAAGTAATGTCTCTCTTTGGCGTAGGCCCCGTCTGGCGGTCCAAGGGAGTTGTACTCGGAACCGTCATATCCTGCCAGAGATAGGAGGCAAGGGCGAGGAGCCTACCCCCGTGTGGGACAGGACTCAACTGGTGGTGGTGGGGTGGTGGAGGTTGCAGTGTTAGCACACTGAAACAGCAATGTGATAGATTGTGAGCAGACTTATAAAGCAATGGCTTACCTGCGATTGTCTGGGAATTACCCAGCTAATTGTGTGATGATGTACAGCTGCTAGTCTTCCCGCTAGAACTACGCTGCACTCACATATAAACTTATTTTATTTTATAAACCAAGCAAAATTTTTAGAAATTACTTTGTTGTGTGCATGAAGCACACAGTGACAAATAATTGTATGACAATTAATTGTCACATTCGTGAAAGCCCAAACAGGCAATTAATCATCATATATTGCAATTATTTGTTTGACAATTAATCGTTAGCCAAATTTCATAATCGTGAAAGCCCTAATTTTTATTATTAGGTTCCAACTTTGTGATTTTTATTTTTATTTTTTTTAAATCAATGATGTTTCTTTCTCCAACATGTCGGTAGAGGGTTGAATTAACATGTTTATACATCTTTAAGTTCAACAAATATGCTCCTCCTTTGCTCATGTTGCATTCAAACTAAATGCAACAAGAGTTCAATAGGGGCCTGGGCATCTCAGCGAGTATTGACACTGACTAACACCCCTGGAGTCGCGAGTTCGAATCCAGGGCATGCTGAATGACTCCAGCCAGGTCTCCTAAGCAACCAAATTGGTCCGGTTGCTAGGGAGGGTAGAGTCACATGTGGAAACCTCCTCGTGGTCGCTATAATGTGGGGTTCTCGCTGTTGGTGGGGCGGGTGGTGAGATGTGCGTGGTTGCCACGGATAACAGCGGTGGGCCCCAACATGCGCTACATCTCCGCGGTAATGTGCTCAACGAGCTACATGATAAGATGAGGAGGAAACTGAGATTCGTCCTCCGCCACCAGGATTGAAGAAAAGTTGAGCACTCAGTCATATCATGATTTCATTAAATTTCTATTAAATGTTCGGCCTTAATTCAAGGACTTTCAAAGACCCAAGTCTATTTTCACAGACATTCCATGCCTTGAATCGAAGTGTCTGATTTTCAAGTATTGTGGGAACCCTGATGAAAACAGAACAATATTCATACATTTCAACATACCATTGAAAAAAAATCTATCAAATCAAGTGCTTCAGTAAAGATTCTCACAGCATAATCTAAAGCACAACATTAGTCTTATTTTTTGTTTTGACAAATAAAGTGCTGCATAACAGAGCATCACAGTTTAAATGAAAACATTAACAAAAACTTATATTCAATTCAACGGCAATCTTGCTTGTGAGATATTGCTTAAATAATAATAATCATTATAATAATTATTATTATAATAATATGTTTGTGTGTTTGTGTTTAACACGGTTATTTGAAAGCGCATATAATTTTATAACTACAGTCATGAAATGTGTTCAACTGTGTGAATGTAACTTATGAAGAATGAACACCAACCTGTTTGTTCGTCAGAGTGTTCGGTTTTAATTCTGCATGCTTCTGGATAACCCATATCTTCACTCTCCTCTTTAATAAACATCTTTACAACAGTGTCACACAGATTTCACTTGTTTCCTGGAGTTTTACTGCGTTACAGACAACTCGCAATTCTCCCGCCCAAAATAAACACTGCAAATAAAAGTTGTGAAGTCACTGAAGAAATAAAACAGTCACTGAAGAAATAAAACGGATGAAAGTCACATTTATTCTCATTCAGCGCGTATAATCTTCTTCTTCTTTCGTTTTTTAATGGCGGTTCGCAAACTGAGTGCATTACCGCCATCTACTGTAAGATCAGAGACTATGCGTCTTTATTCCCCTCCTCTGGACCTAACAGGCCACACATATATATATATATATATATATATATTATAATAATTATATAATGAAATTATATATAAGAGTTGAAGGATCTCCACCATAATATCCTGTCTTGTGTAAGACTGTGGGGCATCCAGGCATCTGAACAGATGAGAGCATGAATTGAGCCAATATCATATATCTTTTTTTAATAGCTGTTATAAAGGCTAAAAGTTCTTCTGTAAACACTAAAACATGTTCAGATATTTTTAACCTGTGTGTAATGATGCTATTTTGACCAGATAGCCTATATTGCCTCACTATGCATCCCTCTTGTACATTTTGTCCCTTGCCTTGCATGCAACAGGTATAAATCAATTTGTTGAGGCAAGATTCACAGAGCAATTGGTGGTAATATTACTATTGTTGTACATTAATGCTCGCTTAAGTTCATTTCATGTACTAAGTCATCAACAATCCAACCAAAGCTATATTCTTGCCTTTTCCATATTCCCAACACGCTTCTAACATCTTTTTGGTAGGGTGATGATCCTCCTGACCTTTTAAATGAACCAGTATGACATTAGCAGTTGTTGACTAGCAGTTATATGGATTGTCATCTCCCCCAACTCCACCTGCAAAGCCGATACTGGCGAAAATAGATAGGCTTACAACAAATTCATAATGCCGGTGACTGAATTCTTTCCAGTTTACCTAACTGAGATTTAGATGCAGATCATTTGTTAAAAATGGTCTTCAGAGCCATTCTATCAGCCCTGCACTCTCATCCTGACTCACTTCATTGTGTTTAAAATCCTGTTACATTTCCTCAACCATTTTATCTATGTGTATCTTCCATATAATTTTACTATCAAACCACATACCTAGAAATCTCACTACTGAGACACAATCTAGTACTTTGTTATATCATTTTAAATTTAGATCTTTACTGATCTTTGGGTTTGTGAAGGTAGATTGAGTCTTCTCCACTGAGAATTTAAAGCCCCACTTACAGGATGTTACATTCCTCCCGAGGGTAAGTCCAGCGGAAAGGAGGAGCAACAATTTTTAAAATAAACCAGGGCAAAAGAGAACAGGAAGTCAGACTAAAGTGCAAACTGAAAAGTTTATTACAGTATTGACAAAGAAAACCAATCCAAAACTATTCTCTCAGAAAGAGACAGCAATAAAACAATGCAAGGCAAAAATAGACAGACTAAATAACTACAGTAACAAGATCCAACGCTACATGAACAGCTAGACAGTCCTCTCTCCACCAAGGAGGTTAAAACCCAGACACTGTTCTGGACTCACGAAAACTTAACTCGATGCTCAACCCACTGGTTGACTGGCTTGTCTCCGTTCTGCTGGGCTGACTGATGGGTAGTACTCTGCTCACGGACGATCTGTTGGGCTCACTGGTTGGTAGTGTAAAAACCAGCCTTCTTATCCTCCAGGCACTGAGTATTAATTTGGCACACCTGCTGCCACTCACTCAGTCAGTTGATTAGGCACACCTGCTGGTACTCACTCATGCAGCCTAGACATGCAGCCTGAAAGAGAGAAGGAAAAACACACCCCAAACCAACACATGTCCCTTAGGGTCGTAACACAGGACAATTTCTCAACTAAATTTAAGGCAGTTTGTATTTTCTGAACAATATACTCTAAATTCCTTCAGCTGTACCAGAGGGCCCCATCATCTACAAACAACAACTTACCTACACTACCGTTCAAAAGTTTGGGGTCACCCAAACAATTTTGTGTTTTCCTGAAAAGTCACACTTATTCACCACCATACGTTGTGAAATGAATAGAAAATAGAGTCAAGACATTGACAAGGTTAGAAATAATGATTTGTATTTGAAATAAGATTTTTTTTACATCAAACTTTGCTTTCGTCAAAGAATCCTCCATTTGCAGCAATTACAGCATTGCAGACCTTTGGCATTCTAGCTGTTAATTTGTTGAGGTAATCTGGAGAAATTGCACCCCACGCTTCCAGAAGCAGCTCCCACAAGTTGGATTGGTTGGATGGGCACTTCTTGCGTACCATACGGTCAAGCTGCTCCCACAACAGCTCAATGGGGTTCAGATCTGGTGACTGCGCTGGCCACTCCATTACCGATAGAATACCAGCTGCCTGCTTCTGCTCTAAATAGTTCTTGCACAATTTGGAGGTGTGTTTAGGGTCATTGTCCTGTTGTAGGATGAAATTGGCTCCAATCAAGCGCTGTCCACTGGGTATGGCATGGCGTTGCAAAATGGAGTGATAGCCTTCCTTATTCAGAATCCCTTTTACCCTGTACAAATCTCCCACCTTACCAGCACCAAAGCAACCCCAGACCATTATATTACCTCCACCATGCTTAACAGATGGCGTCAGGCATTCTTCCAGCATCTTTTCATTTGTTCTGCGTCTCACAAACGTTCTTCTTTGTGATCCAAACACCTCAAACTTGGATTCATCTGTCCACAACACTTTTTTCCAGTCTTCCTCTGTCCAATGTCTGTGTTCTTTTGCCCATCTTAATCTTTTTCTTTTATTGGCCAGTCTCAGATATGGCTTTTTCTTTGCCACTCTGCCCTGAAGCCCAGAATCCCGCAGCCGCCTCTTCACTGTACATGTTGACACTGGTGTTTTGCGGGTACTATTTAATGAAGATGCCAGTTGGGGACCTGTGAGGCGTCTGTTTCTCAAACTAGAGACTCTAATGTACTTATCTTCTTGCTCAGTTGTGCAACGTGGCCTCCCACTTCTTTTTCTACTCTGGTTAGAGCCTGTTTGTGCTGTCCTCTGAAGGGAGTAGTACACACCGTTGTAGGAAATCTTCAATTTCTTAGCAATGTCTCGCATGGAATAGCCTTCATTTCTAAGGACAAGAATAGACTGTCGAGTTTCAGATGAAAGTTCTCTTTTTCTGGCCATTTTGAGCGTTTAATTGACCCCACAAATGTGATGCTCCAGAAACTCAATCTGCTCAAAGGAAGGTCAGTTTTGTAGCTTCTGTAACGACCTAAACTGTTTTCAGATGTGTGAACATGATTGCACAAGGGTTTTCTAATCATCAATTAGCCTTCTGAGCCAATGAGCAAACACATTGTACCATTAGAACACTGGAGTGATAGTTGCTGGAAATGGGCCTCTATACACCTATGTACATATTGCACCAAAAACCAGACATTTGCAGCTAGAATAGTCATTTACCACATTAGCAATGTATAGAGTGTATTTCTTCAAAGTTAAGACTAGTTTAAAGTTGTCTTCATTGAAAAGTACAGTGCTTTTCCTTCAAAAATAAGGACATTTCAATGTGACCCCAAACTTTTGAACGGTAGTGTATGTTAATGTCAGCTGTAGCAAATACATCATTAATCATGATAAAACAGTAAAGGGCTTTATCACACTCCCTTGGGAGGTCCCATTCTCTATCAACCCACCATAACTTCTCCAATCTTCACTTTTATATTTCTTTCAATGAAAAAATCTTTAATCCAATTAAATCTTCCACCTATTCACATCTGTTCTAGTTTTATCAGCAGTCCTTCCTCCCATAACATGTCTTTTCGACATAAAAAATACAGCTACCACCACTTCCATGCTTATCCAAGCTTTCCTTATATTTGCTTCAAAACTTATAATAGAATCCATTGTTCCCCTCCCACACCTAAATCCTCTATGATATGGAGAGAAAAAAATCCCTTTCTCAAAATGATACATTAATCAGTCAGTAATCATCCTTTCCATTAATTTACACTGGCAGCCAAAAGTTTTGAATAATGTAGAGATTTTGCTGTTTCAGAAGGAAATTGGTACTTTAATTCACCTAAATAGCATTCAACTGATCACAAAGTATATTCAGGACATTACTGATGTAGAAAACAGCACCATTACTATTTGAAAAAAGTCATTTTTGATCAAATCTAGACAGTAGCCATCACTCCAACATCCTTGAGTAATCATGCTAAATTGAGGTGGTGGTGGCGTAATGGCTAGAGCACAGGGCTGCTAATCAGAAGGTCACTGGTTCAAACCCCACAGCCACCACCATTGTGCCCTTGAGCACTTACAGATTGTCCCTGTAATAAGGGCTCTGTAAGTTGCTTTGGATAAAAGCGTCTGCCAAATGCATAAATGTAAATGTAATGTAAATTGTGTAGTTGATACCTCACATGTCCTCAGCTCACAGCTTCATTGAATTCTACCGCTCAACACTATTTCATGTACAACAGTAAAGGAAAAAACTCAGGTGTGCAAAGAAAAAGCCTGTTTTGAAACAGAAAAACAAAAAGAAAAGGTTAGAGTGGGCAAAGAAACACAGACATTGGACAACAGATAATTGGAAAAGAGTGTTATGGATCTTAACCCAATTGAGCTTTTGTAGGATCATCTAGACTGTAAGATGCGTGAGAAGTGTCTGACAAGACAGCCACATCTATGGCAAGATCTACAGGAAGTGTGGGGTGAAATGTCCCCCGAGTATCTTCACTTTATTAATGTCTTGACTATACATTGTGATCAGCTGAATGCCACTCTGGTAAAGAAAAGTACCAATTTCTTTCCATAAGATCAAAATATGTACATTATTCCAAAACTTTGGCTGCCAGCATACATAAATGAGCAATTGGTCTGTAATTAATGGGTATACTTGAATCTTTTCCTAGTTTCCTTATAGGAAGTATTAATGCTTTATTCCAACTCTCTGGTAAAACAATTTCCACCCAAATTCTATTATATAGCTTTAATATAATGCCTAATGAGTCTTTGCTGAATTGTTTTAACAAACTGTTGCTAATTCCAGCATGCCCTGTGTAACGTTGCTGCTGGCGCTGGCAATGACGAAGGTGATGAAGTAAGAAGTAAGAAATGTGGTGGTGGCGTAGTGGGCAAAAGCACATAACTGGTCATCAGAATGTTTATGGTTCAATCCACACAGCCACCACCATTGTGTCCTTGAGTAAGGCACTCCAGGTTGCTCTGGGGGGGGGGGTTGTCCCTGTAATAAGTGCACTGTAAGTCACTTTGGATAAAAGTGTCTACCAAATGCATAAATGTAAATGTAAGAACCCAAGTAAAATTTATTACAAAACTTGACTTAGCATAAACTTGGCATAGCACATCCTGACATGAACAATGTACCAAACACATACAATACTTGACGAAAAACAATGGAAAACTTGAGAGTTTAAAGACATGGGAGAACATAAACCAATGAACAAACAGAACTTTAAACAAGATAATCAACTAATAAACCAATGAACAAACAGAACTTTAAACAAGATAATGAACTAATAAACCAATGAAAACAAGACACATGAACATGGAGGGAAAATAATACATCACATGACCAGGAAACAGGAACTAAACTTTTCAAAATAAAAGCCCCTCCGCCTACAGAAAAGTCTCCAGACGCCCCAAAACAAGAACAAATACATAAAACATGACATTAGTCCCAAAGTTCAGTAGGGAGCTGGGGGGGTTCTTGAGGAGTGGGGCGTGACCTGGTGTGACAGTGTGTGGGGCATGGGACCAGGGCTGAGTCAATGGGAGTTAGGGCCCTGAGAGGCTTGAGGAGCTGAGCTGTGGAAGGTGGGGCTGTGAGAGACTTGAAGGGTGACACCATGGAACTTGGTGCCCAGAGATTAGCGGAAGACTCGAAGGGTGGAGCCAATGGCAGGGAGGACCAAGGTGGTGCTGGAGGCTCGGAGGAGCAAGGTGGAGCTGGGGGATCGGAAGACTGAGGTGGAGCCGGTGGGACTGAGGACCAAGTTGGAGCTGTAGGGAAGGAGGTCCCCGGTGGAGCTGACTGATCGTAGAGCCAAGGCGGAGCCAGGTGACCGACAGACCAAGGAGGTCCATGGCAAAGCTGACAGGCTGAAGGCATTGCTGTGACATGGCATGGAGCAGACTCAGGGTCCAGATCAAAAGATGACGCAAGCTCAGCAACCATGATGAGGAACTCTGGCTCAGCGGCCATGATGTGAAACTCTGGCTCGGCGGAGTGAACTGCCTGAACTTATCCAGGCAGAGAATGGCGGTCCCACTGAAATACTTTCAGAGGCTCCTGGGGCATACGGCATCCTCAGCGGTGTCAACAGTGCTAGGATTTATGCATATGAGACCGCTACATGGTTATGACAGACGCCTACAACTTGGGCTGGGGCGCCGTGTGCAGCGGGCATGCAGCCGCCGGTTGCTGGACAGGACCACGCCTGCGTTGGTACATCAACTGCCTTCAGTTGCTGGCAGTACAGCTCGACCTGCAGAGGCTCTTGCCATTTATCCAGGGCAAGCATGTGTTGGTCTGGACGGTCAACACGCCGACCATGGCATATATTAACCACCAAGGTGGTTTACACTCTCATCTCATGTCGCAACTCGCCCCAAGAGTCAGTGGCAACTCAGGTCGCTGCTGGTCACTCACATCCCAGCAACCTCAAAGCCACAGCAGACGCACTGCCTCGGCAAGTGACACTCAGGGGAGAGTGGAGAATCCACCCCCAGGTGGTCCAGATCATTTGGAGTCGATTCGGCAGGGCACAGGTAGACCTGTTCGCCTCCCAGAAATCCTCCCACTGTCTGCTCTGGTATGCTCTGATGGGAGCCCCCCTTGGCACAGACGCACTGGCACACAGTGCCCCGGTGGCTGCGAAAATATGCATTCCCCCAGTGAGCCTACTTGCATAGACCCTGTGCAAGGTCAGGGAGGACGAGGAACAAGTCACCCTTGTGGCACCCTATTGGCCCACCCAGACTTAGTTATGGAACCTCATGCTCTTCACGACAGCACCTACCTGGCAAATTCCCCTGAGGAATCACTCAGGCCAGGGCTCCTTCCACTAGGCAGCTGTATTCCATAAAGTTGCGTGTGTTCGCTAAATAGTGTTCTTCCCGTAGCGAAGACCCCCAGGAAAGCACTGACCCGACTGCACATGAGTCGGGTCAGTGCTTTCCTTCCCACAAGAGAAGCTGGAGTGGCAGCTGTCCACCTCCACCCTGAAGGTGTACGTAGCTGCTATAGCAGTGCACCACGATGCAGTTCAAGGTAAGTCCCTTGGCAAGCATGACCTGATCATCAGGTTCCTGAGAGTTGCCGGGAGGTTGAACCCTCCTAGGCCGTGCCTCTTTCCCTCATGTGACCTCTCCCATGAGGGATGTGATGTCTGGCTGGCATTTAGTCATCATCACACAGCAACACGTAGCAGTGGAGTCTGACACCAATCAGGAATGGAGAGGGATCTGGCAAGCACTGGATATGAATCACATTCAAATTAGAATGACATTAGCATAGATGACATACTATTTATTGAAGAGTTATAGATTATGATACATTTTTCTGGTTCCGGCAGACCTAACTAAAGCAGCCTAATTGTGAGTTGATGTTATAAATTAGGTGTATGCCTGGCAAATAGATGAGTCTTTAGTCTAGACTTAAAGTGTGTGAGTGTGTCTGTGTTCCAAACAGTGTTCCGAACAGACTATTCCATAGTTTAGCTACCTAATTAACTACCTCCTTTTGTGGATTTTGATATTGTAGGAACTATTAACAGGCCAGAATTTTGAGATCGTAATGAACACGATGGAATATAGCATGGTAGAATGTCACTTATGTACTGCAGAGCTAGACCATTCAAATTATTGTACATAGTTAACAAAATGTTACAATCAATACGAAATTTAACAGGTAGTCAATGTAATGACGATAAAATGGGGCTAATATAATCATATTTCTTGGTACTAGATAAACAAATAAAATGATGTAAGCATAGATGCCATTCAATTTATTGCAGAGTTATAGATCATGATCAATGTTTCTGGTTTCTGGTTCTGGCAGACCAAACTAAAGCAGCCTAATTGTGATTTGATGGATAAATTAGGTGTATGCCTGGCTAAATAGATGAGTCTTTAGTCTAGACTTAAACTGAGGGAGTGTGTCTGCATCTCGAACAGTGTTAGGGAGACTATTGCATAGTTTAGGAGCCAAATATGAAAAGGATCTACCTCCTATTGTCTACTGTTAACAGGCCAGAATTTTGCAATCGAAGCAAATTTCTACCATGCTAAAATATAGCGTGGTAGAAGGTCACATAAGTACTGCGGAACTAGACCATTCAAAGCTTTTTATGTAGTGTGGCAGAACGGAATCGGGTAGCCACTCTATTTTGTTATGCTGTTGACCAATTAGAGATAATTTTTGACTAACTATTTAAGGAGGGATATCGGAAAGTCGAGGGAATCGAAAGTGAACTTGTGACACGAGAAAAGACGTTGCTACGGAGATGTGCTCTGTCTGTTAGAGAAAGGTGGGAGAAGTTGCGTGCTGCAGTGAAAAATGAATCTGCTTGGAAGAGAAGTATGAATGGAAGCGAGCAGTGACCAGATTGTATGGCTTATTGTATGCTTTTCCTGGGTTTGGACGCCGTGTCGGTGTGATCGAGAGTGCAGCTGTGAAGCAAAGACGCGAACTCGTTTGCCGGTAAAGGTGTGTGCCTTGGATTATACCTCCCTGACTGTTCCACTGGTCTGTGCTGCAAACGAATCTCCTGTTACTTACGTGAGACTCCAACTGAAGACCAGCGGTACCGGGTACGAGCTTGACGCACACACATTACATGCACATGCCTCGCATGACATACAAACAGACATTACATGCCCATATTAAACACGTAATATTTATTTTTTCTTGTTTATCTTTAGCGTGTAAAATGTATAAAAGTGAAAATGAGTTGATGGATCTGCTCTGACAAAGTTAATCTTTTCTCATCTCTTTTTACATTTTTTTTTGGGGGGGGGGGGGGTATGAACATTGGGGACTGAGAAAATATATATGAAATTAAGCCAAAACTTGGAGGAAACACTATTGCAGCCTTCATATTCAAGTTGTGGAACTGTACTTTGAAGTTTTTTTTATGTTTTCTCTTTGTCTTGATCCCCATAGAGGTGTGATTTAAGTGAATTTGACACTAAAATAAAAAAAAATTTGTAAATGAATTTGAGTTTCCTGTGTTTAATTTGATTCTCCCTCCTTTCAAGTACTTCATATGTAACTGGTGGTTTTTAATAAGCTATCTGGAGTTTATTTATTGACAGGATTAAAGGCCTGTCTGGCACCCAAACAAATAAATAAAATAAACAGAGGAAATTGTTTTATTTCTGAAATTTGATGGGCTACCACAGTTACAGTAGTTAACAGAATTTTAAAATGAATAAGAAATTTAACAGGTAGCCAATGTAACAATGAAAAAATATAGAATGTAGATGAAAAAGATTATTGTCTGTAGAAGACAATGTAACAGTACATCAATTGAGAGTCAAATTATACTGTATTTTAGCAACTTGTTTTTAGAGGTTTTTGGTCCAATAATTAGTGTATATGTTTTGTCAGAATTAAGTAGAAATGGAAGTGTAAGCAGTAGTTCTAGGAAGACTAGGAAGCAGCAGGAAGACTCTGGATCCTTAGACTTTCATTCAATCAATCATCCAATCACTATACAGCCTCCACTTTATAAGCCTTCACACCTGTTCTATTGTTCACATATTTCCGTTGTTTTCACTCAAGCGCATGTGAGTGAAACACATCATTGTGCATGCTATGCCTCACTTCACCAGTTCACGCTCTTCAGCAGCCAGGCTCCATCTGGAAAATATGTTAAGTTCTCAGTCTATTATTCATTTAGGGAACAATCATCAATACAAATAGCTGGTGGTAGATGGGGTTTCAGGTTTCCAGTGTTCTCAATCCTCTGTTCATCTTAAGCTTTATAATGCATCATCATCGCTTCAAGCAGCATTTTTCTTGTTACTAGAGCATTTGGTTCTCACTGACCATGTTATGTGACACTTGGGCAAACGAGCAAAGGTGAAACATTTTCAGATGTTACCACAGAGTTTGCATGACTGTGCGTTCTCCTATTGGGGAAGCAGGTTCCAATATTAATGCATGTCCTGACACCTAGCGATTTCTGTATTTCATTAAGAGCACAATTGAATTGTGCTCTAATACAAGAAATTATCAAATCAATGTATTCCATATCAAGCTGTCACATATTTCATTTTATTAGAGTCATCTGTCGTCATTTCAGTGGAGAGATTTTACTACTGAGAATTTTACCACTATTATTTTAATAGTATATGACCATGAAGGTTCCTAAACATGGGGCCTTTATACACTATGGGGCTTTTTTACTCAAGTTTCGGCATACAGTTAATTTCTTCATCTGCTGGTCAAAACATAAGCTCCCCACTCATGCTCTCTACATTAGATCATCAACATATGTGTTCACTGCATGTGCTCGTGGTCAGGGCAGTAACATATAGTAGCATGTACCAGGTGCTGCAACTGCGGTTTATCTTCTGCTGTGCAACTAGCATCTCACGACACCGCAACTGTGTTGGGTTTTATGATGTCGGCTTAGTACATCTAAGTAGTGCAAATGTCTGAACTGCTGAATGTCTCAGGTGTGATTTTAAGCATCTTATGACACAGCTAAATGCAGTTTATATAAAAGCATTTCAATTCCCTTCAAATGGCAAAGCATTGTTTATCTTTGCAGGGGTATTGCACAAATAATGCTTGCCCTCCCCATAGGGCTCAAACGCAAAACTTCATCAAATGCAAAATGTGTTCAAACACAAAATGTTGCTATTCTTTTGCAAAGGTATTGCTCAAACAACGTCGCCCTTAATGTAGGGCTCAAATGCAAAACATATTTTGTCATCCAGCAAGGATGCTGCACAAACAACATCACCCTTATGGTACAGCTGAAATGCAAACGTTGTTTGTCCTTTTGCTGGGTTATTGCACAGATGACATTGCCCTTATCATAGGGCTCAAACGCAAAATGTGATTTTGTTCTTTTGCAGGGGCATTGCACAACCATGCCCACCTTTTGCAAGGGCCAATCCAAGCAAGGGATTGTTCACAAGCATTGTTTACCCTTTTGAAAAGATATTTCACAAACAAGGCTCATCCATTCACAGGGGCTCTACGATTCTCATAAACTAGCATATCCTTCTGCAGGATATGGCACAATAGTAGCATGTCATACAGCCATTCAGGCTTATGTTTATGTCATTAATTTATATTTCATTTCTTTCAGATTTGTCCATCATCCTCTGAAGACCTTAAATTAGGTCCTTTTGGTGTAAGTTTAGCTCCCCTGCCGTCATTGCCTCCAGCAGGATCTGTTGGTTCAAACAAGTATCTGAGCATTGAACTGTAGGATGGGGCTTACGCCAAACATACGTATCTCTACATTAATTTTAATTCCAATCATTCGGAGTCTTTTCTGATAGAAATGGAAGCGTAAGTGGTAGTTCTAGCAGGAAGACACTGGATCCATACCTTTTCATTCAATCAGGCATCTCTGGCTCAGCAATACGCTGAGGGAGACAGGTCTCTGAGGAGTAAAGATCTATGACCCTACAAGATCTACGCCTTGCCTCCACGGAATTATTCATTCCTTTTCTAAGATCTCAGGATACAGAGTTAACTGGTTTAAGTACAAATCTTTGGCTCTGACAGCATACTGCCCGTTAATGGCTTTTCAGTCAGGCGCTTTCCAGTATCCCAAACAGGGAATTAAGTATTTGGGTATTTTATTCCCAGCAAATTTGTGTGATTTAGTTATAGTTAATTTTGATCATTTTATTTAAAAGGTTTTCGGGCAATTTGGGCAGATGGCCTTCATTACATTTGTCTATGATTTGGAAGGTTAACGTTATCAAAATTAATTTTATTCCAAAATTCAACTACCTGCTACAGTCTCTCCCTATAGATCCCCTCTCTTATTTCAAGCATTTTAATAGCGTAGCGAAGTCCTTCATTCCAGATTGCATTTCAGTAAGTTGCATAGGCCGATTGACAAAGGTGGGCTAGGCCTACTCAAGATTTAGTTTTATTATTATGCATTCGGTCTCAGACATTTGGCCCATTGGTCGCTTCCCCCTGAGAGAGCCCCTCCCTGGTTTTGTATTGAACATGAAGTTCTTACCCCTATTTCTCCATTGCAAAGCCTTTCTATCTAACTAATCTAACTAAGTTAAGTTACACCCCATTATCTCGCATTTGCACTGTATGGACAAAAGTGTCCAGAGTGTTTATTTTGGACATTTATTTAAATGTTGCCTCGAGCATATGGCTGAACCTAAAATGATGTATTAATAAGTCCCCGTTCTGCTGGTCAGAGTGGATATTGAGGGAGGTTAATACACTCTGTATCCTATATGAGAATGGAGTGTTGAAATCCTTTGAAAATTTGGTTAAACATTTTGGGATTCCCAGATCTCAGTTCTTTATGTATTTATAAGTGCACCACCTACTCTGTCTTTCAAGGAAGTGTCATGTAGAAGGCTGGGGAATTAGGATTCAGTGGAGAGAGAAGTTTAGTTTTAAATGTGTGTTATTATTATTTCTTTTGTGTGTGTGCATGTGTTTATAATCATGTGTGACCACAGGGATGTTGTTGAGGGTCATGGTGGGGTTAGGGATTGGGAGGGGTAATAGTGGGGGTTAAATGTTGATTCTGTGTATATTTGTTTTTCTTTTCTTTGTTATCTTTATGAATCAATAAAAAAAGGTTAATCAGAAAATATATCCTTGCATTTCATTTTATCTTGCATAGGATCATGGTTTTCAAGTATAAGGGCATGCATCAAGTGACAATATTTTTGTTGTTGATGTCGACAACTAATGCAACATGACGTTTTCTCTCCACTCTTTTAAAATTGTAGAGCATATTTTAACACATTACTGGGACTTTATTACACCTATCTGGGACTACAGATACAATTTAGCCATCTTGGCTAAATCTGGCACATTTTACAGTGATATTGTCCTTCTTAATGCTCATTGTCCCTGATTAAATAAAGAAATTAAAATACAAATGAATTAATATGATTATTATCTTGTTTGTTTCCTAATTTCAAACATAATTCAAATTATAACACATATTCCTCATTAGGCTTCCATGGTTAGGTCAATGTAGCTACATTATATTTTACATTCACAAACAGCTATATAACACACTACATGAAAGGTAATATTTGAAAAACCATAATAGGTGATCTTTAAATAACAGTAAAAATAATAATAATAAATTACAGTATTTATGAAAAAAAAAACACATTTTGAAACTTTAACTACAACTGCCACTGTTGATAAATATGAGGTTTAACAGATTCTACCTATATATTATATCACATTAAACAATAACATTTAGTAAAAATATTACAGTTACTTTTACTCATGCAAAATCGTGAAACGATTTTGTAAAGGTGACGATGTGCAATGAAAAAATAAAAATACAAAATAGCACAAAGCTCAGTATTGCTTTTATCCTCCTCAGTGCTATTTGGCATGTCGGGGCTGCCTACTGTTTGAAAGGCTTGACTTCCTCCATAATGCTTTAAACTAGAAAAGTCTCACTAGAATCACAATGGGTCACATCAGTTTTAAGGTCTGCACGCCACATCGAGGGAAGGCTGGTTGCACGCGCGTGCCAGAGATCAGAGCAGATCATTCTCCTAAAAAGTTTCTGTTTGTTGTTCACTTGAATTTGGTTTATTGCATTTTCACATTAAAGGTGTAAAAAGATCTGACATGATTGATCTTGGGTTCATTTGTTACATCTCAAAAACCTGTGATTTGTAACAGGGGTGTGTAGACTTTTTATATCCACTGTATGATGCATGTATGATATGGAATGATAGCAGGCTATTATTCACTTCTGCTTGAAGTTGATCCATTGCCAAATTTGATTCTAGATGAGCTTACTCAAAAAGGCTTTGATGCAAGAGTAAAAAATCAGTTGAGCGGAGAAGTTAAAATTGCAGGAACATCAGGTAGCCTATTCTGTTTTTGATTTTGTACCTATTGACAAAGTGTCAGATTACTTATCCATATAATACATGTTTCCTCTTAAGATTCTAAAGAGAAACAAATAAACAAATGAGAAGACCTTTATGGGTAAGGAGACACAAAATATTACTATCACATTAACATGATTAAATCATTTTTGTTGTCAGTTCTTTTAATTCAAAGTGAAATTAATGTTTAATTGAAACTCCTTAATGATGTTTGTATCACAGATGCAGAACAAGTATTTACAAAGGCAAAGTATTTAATTAAATCCCAGGTTAAGAAGTGCCAGTTTCCACTCCGTGAGAAAGGAAAGCCCTTATTAAAGGTTAGTTGTTGCAATTATTGTGGCATTGTCAAATGTATTTCACATGTCCAGTGTAAAATTTAAGGATTGTTACCAACCAAATATTTATATTGTACTGCAAGATAAAAATGACTCCCATGGAGTGGAAACCAAAAATATATTTTTTCAAAACCAGGACGGTATCAAAAACGTATTCTTTACAAGGCTCCACCAAGGATTATAGTCACCGGCACGGGCTCTGATGAACTAGTAAAGATTGGCCAGGAGGAAGGAGGAGAGAGAGGGGATTACATATACTCTCTGCCAGGCAGATGGCAAGGTGGACAAAGGAGCAGTTCCATCAGGAATATGGATCTGTTTCAGAGATCACAACACCTTGTAAAAGAACATTTTATATCGGATGCAGAGAAATGGGTATTTTAGATGTTGGTAGTAGATATTACATATTTTTGTGTTCTGAACTTTTTCTTGTTTTGGCTAATTACATCTTGTGATTCACACCATCTGCCTTGGTGAAACTACTTCAGCATATTTTCAAGTCAATGCCAACATAGTTAAAGTCTCATGTATTTTATTGTTATGGCCTAATCATTTTTAATTTTATTTATTTATTTGTTGCTCCATTCTTCAAGTTTAATGTGCCCTGCTGCTTAATGTTTTTAATGTTTAAACAAAATTTATGGTTTTGATGGCTGTTTGTAGGATCTCCAACCTAAGTGATCCAGATGTGTAGCGAGATCAGCAGACCCAGGAGTAGTGAGATCTCATGGTACACATTAAGGTGCAGAGACGTTCTTTAGCTCAGGTAACGGTTGCGAGAGATTGAGAAATGGAGGTACAGGAAGATCAACAAGTGCTGTTCCAACTCCAGATCCAGTGTCAGAGAGATGTTTTAATGGAGGTTCAGAAATATCCACAAGTATAGATCCAGATTCAGGAGCAGTGATTTCCACTAGTGCTTACCCAGGTATTGGAAAATATTAATATTTTACACATACACATACACACACACAGACACACACAAATGTTCATTCTATTCCCTTCCTTATCTCATACATGTTACCAAAACAAGTATGCTGATATTTTTTACATGGAACACAAAAATATAATTTTAAAGGAATTCTGCACACAGCTCATGTCAAATTAAATACTCTATTTTTGCAGCAGAAGGGATTTACTGTATGAAAATCACTGCCTTACTGTACATTCTCTGCTTATTGCACACCTACTTACCAAATAAGGAAATAAATTAATCTGAAATTTTGATTTGGCTTAAAATTGTTATTGTGAAAAGAGTTTCTAAAAACACTGAACCTCCAATTTGTGTTAACATTGTGATCTACAGTTTTTTTGGTGATATGCGTGCACACAGAACATTACAGTGAGACACAGAATATAACACAAGGTAAGAGTAAAAATAGACACAAATAATAGAACATAAAACGTAAAATGGTGTATGTATATGTGCAAGTGGTAATGTATGTGCAAGTTAGGGGTATGTACAGTTATTTTATTAAATATGTGAATTTACATATGTACAGGGCTGGACTGGGAAGACAAATCGGCCTGGGATTTTGAGCCTAAAGTTGTTTGAGCGGGGGTGTTCGCTGTCATTTTCTGCATATCGCGGTGCCGTTTTGTGGTCCGTTCTGCATAATGCGGCAGCTCTTTTTAGCTTATCACCCATTTGGTCCATTTCGCGGCCGATCCACAGGCCCGCTCGGTTCTCCCGATGGTCAGTCCGCCCCTGATTGGCCCCAAAGTGCATCTGCCCACTGGGAAAATGCCCGGTATGCCAGACTACCAGTCCAGCCCTTCATATGTAGATATGTATTTACATTATTGCACTATGGGGAGTCCTGAGGCAGTTTAATTGTTCATGAGGAAAATGACCTGAAGGTACAAACTGTTCTTGTGCCTGAATGTCCTGGCACTCAGTGCTCTGTAGTGCTGTCCAAAGAGCAACAGTTCGAAGAGGGAGTGGGCAGTGTGGGGTCCACAGTGATTCAATCCGCACGTTTCCTCACTCTGGAGATGTACAGGTCTTGGAGGGTGGGCACGGGGGCACCAATAATCCTCTCAGCAGTCCTGACTGTCCGTTGTAGTTTCCTTCTGTCTGATTTGGTGGCTGAATTTGGTGGCTTACGACAGGGGTTCTGGGTGTTGGGGGATTTCTCCTGATGTCCACTAAAATCTCCACTGTTTTGAGCATGTTCAGCTCAAGGTGGTTGTGACTGCACCAGACAGCCAGTTGATCAACCTCCCGTCTGTATGCAGTCTTGTCACTGTCACGGATGAGGCATAACGCATCCCTGAGAAGCACCAGTGCTAATAGTGAGGGTCCCAGATGTGAGTTTCCCCAGTCTCACTAGCTCCTGCCAATCTGTCAGAAATCTGGTGATCCATTGATAGATTGTGATGGGCATGGAAAGCTGGGTCAGTTTGGCTAAGAAAAGATAAGGCATGATGGAATTGAAGACTGAACTAATTTCCACAAATAGGATCCTTGCATAAGTCCCAGGTCTGTCGATATTTTGCAGGATATAATGCAGTCCCATATTAACAGCATCATCCACAGACCTGTTTGCTCGGTAAGAAAACTGAAGGGGGTCCAGCAGTGATGTCCTTCAGGTAGGCTAAAATCAGTCCCCCAAACGACTTCATGATCACAGACGTGAGAGCGACAGGTCTGTAGTCATTAAGTCCTGTGATTTTGGGGTTTTTGGTTTTTGATGGTGGAGCATTTGAAACAGCAGGGAACTTCACACTGCTTCAGTTACCTATTGAAAATTTGTGTTAAGATGGCGGCCAGTTGGTCAGTGCAACGTCTGGCCCTGAAGCTCTCCTAATCTTTTGTTTCCGAAAGACCCGGCACACATCCTCCTCACAGTTCATAAGTGAAGAATAAGTAGCGGGGGGTTGTTCCAGGAGGTGCTAGTGCAATAAAACACATTCAGTTCATTAGCCATTAGTTGACTCTCTACAGAGTGAGGGGGAGGTGTCTCATACTTTGTGATGCTTTTCAGGCTTTTCCACACAGATGCAGGATTGTTGGCTGAAAACATCTCGGTTACTGTCATAAACTCTGTTCCCTGATGGAGGGACGATGAGGGGTCACTCTTGAGAGCGCCAAAACACCTCAGATCTTTGAGAAAAGGCCAACGAGAATTGGAGAGTGGAATTTGCATGCCACTCCCCCGGATATACGAGTGTAGAAGGAGCTGGAATGCCCACTCTCATTCAGGTTTTGTGCTGACGAGCCAAGACAAGGTCCCAGCCAGTCCCGAACAGAGGTTACGACAGTAGTTCTGTCTCTCACTTAATGATGTGTCGATGTAGTGACACTAGGGGCCCTATAGAAAAACGCCTGAACCGTGTTACGTGAACTGCCGATGCAGGTGCAAGCAAGCTTCTGCGTGTGTAACAGCAGGTGCATCAGTCTGCACGTCACCACCCCCAACACCCCTGAGGGCGCTATGAAGATGTCATGAAGTTCTCCACACCCCTGAGGGGGGAAGCGATGTAACTTGCATGGGAGCAGGCTGTGCCATAGTAGGTCCGGCTGCAAATTCCTATGCCAAATTCACGAGCCACAGGGCTAGGGAGGAAGGACATCTAGTGTTCACAAACTCACATGGGAGAAGAAGCGCAAGTCTTTGCCTCACGGAGGGGAAAGGTGCAATACGCAAGCCTCTGTTTGGAGACAGCATTCCATATCCACTGTCCGCTGAAGCAGACAAAGAGCTGCTCAGAGCATCTAAAGCTCTGCGTGCAATCCAAGTAGATGCACAAGGCAAGCACCGGACACAGCAATGACAGGGCTGGGCCTGCCTCCTCCTGGGGCAGCACTTGCAGGCTCACCACCTGATCCCTGAAGCGGGTCATGGGAACCTTGGGCACATAGCCTGGCTGGGGTCTCAGTATCACGTGAGAATCTGCCAGACCAAACTCCAAGCAAATGTCGCTGATGGAGAACGCTTGTAGGTCCCCAACCCTCTTGAGTGAGGTGAGTGCAATAAGGTCTTCAAGGAGAGGGCTTTCAGCTCAACTGACTCTAGGGACTCCAACAGTGCTCTCCGAAGGCCCAGGAGGACCACAGAGAGATCTCATGCGGGGAATAGGCGTGGCCTAGGAGGATTCAGCCACCGGGTGCCTCTGAGGAACCTGATGATCAGGTCATGCTTCCCTAGGGACTTACACTTCTAAGAGTCCCTCATCTTTATTCACTCTTGCTATCACTTGCCTGACATTAGCATCTGCATGTTGGCTGACTTTACTCTCTTTGTTCAACTCCTTTCCAGACAGTACAAGGTTTTTCAAATCACTAAGCACATTCATCCCCAAAATTCCAGCCAATCACTTCATCTCCTTCACATCGGGTTTGGGCTCTGTGAGCACGAAAACACACTTCCCTGGAAGCAGACTTCCCATGCACTCTATATCTACCTGTAGACATCCAAGAACAGGAATGTCTAGTCCGTTTGCAGCAGTGAGGCATACCCAGTTTGTAGATGACAGCTGTATCTCTTGCACTCCGAAATGTT
Source organism: Moxostoma hubbsi (assembly GCA_032164185.1). Classification (NCBI taxonomy): domain Eukaryota; kingdom Metazoa; phylum Chordata; class Actinopteri; order Cypriniformes; family Catostomidae; genus Moxostoma; species Moxostoma hubbsi. Next base: position 1,664,069 of record JAVLUX010000187.1, read on the forward strand.
GTTTAAAGTGAGACTCTGAGATGGTGGTGACCTCTGAACCTGTGTCCAGCAGGCATTTGGTGGGCACCCCCTGCTATTTTTACATCCACTGTCTCCTACAGCACTATCCCTTAGAATTCCTGGCACTAAATCTGCCTTCCAGTTAACTGTATGGCTCCGGATTACTGAAGGGCCATTGATGCTTGCCAAGTTGCTTGACGTAGCTCCTCTTACTGCCTCTGTCACCTCCGCCACTTGTGATGACGTACTGCCCTGGTTGCTCAGCTCCTTGTGCTGCCCGTAACGTCGACTTGTGTGACCTGGTTCACCACATGTGTAACAGATGTATTTCCCTTCACTGTTTTCCACTTTCAGTGGCTGTCTTCTCGTAACACCAAGCTGGGGGTCAACTCTCCCTTGACTATGAACTATTCTGTATAATTCTTCCTGATGTGCAACTATTTTCTCTATTGCCTCGTGCAACTTTTCTAACGTTAGTGAGGATGAATTGTCACTAGTCACAACTGTAGTGTGAACAGAAACTCTTGCACACATAGGGGTCTTCAAGTTACCTTCAGGCTGTGCTTCCTCTTCCTCAGACCATGTGATGGCGTCCTGCATCAGCTGTGCAAATGTCAAGCTTTGCCTTGATACTTAGTTTCATTTCTCTTCTGAGAAACCTTCTTTGCATTTCAGAGAACTACTTCCTCAGTTCTTCTAGTTTTGCCATTTTTCTGAATGCTCACAGATCTGAGATAGAATACTACAAAAAATCAGGCTAAGTATGATCTTGTTCGTGACACCAAAATCAATGAAGCGGGAAAATTTCACTAGAATGTAGGAGTAAATATTTCAATATCTTGGATGACTAGGAAAATGACAGAATCTAAGTCCCCACTCCTAGTGCGATTAATTCCTGTACTTATTATCCAAGTATGTTTTTATCTGCCTTGATAATCTGTTTTTTTTAGCAACGACTGGTGAGGAGGAGGCTCAAGGACTAAAAACAATTTACACAGTAGCTTCCCAGAGTGTGAAGAAATTAATTAACCCCTCTTCCCCTCTACCAGCCTACAAGTTTGAGGAATGCCCTTACACCAAGATGACAGAAGTTTTTTTCTTAATGTTCAATAAAATAAAAATAAAACATAGAGAAAAATAGTAATGAGAACGACAGATAAACCCTTGTTTCGCTTCACATATGGTTCCACATACAAACAAAGGAATAAAGCTTAATTTAGTTACAAGCTTTTGTTCTGTTTCTTTTCTTTCTGAAGTAATACTCAAGCCAAACAAAAAAACAAACAACAGTTCCAATAGAATATTCAAATGAGACCCAGTTCACTCAACAGTGCTCAATAAATGTTACATTACACATGAAATGTTACATTCCACATCAGATACTTTTCCTCATGTCAATCAACATACCTAAGTGAGATTCACAACCTAAAACTTGAAGTTTACCTCACTGCAGAACTGGGCTGGCACTGTATGTACAGGGAATACAGGAGTGGGCTGAGAACACAGCCCTGCAGGGCTCCAGTGTTGAGGGTCAATGATGAGGAGATGTTGCTTCCCATTCTAACCACCTGACGTCTGCCTGACAGGAAGTCCAGGATCCAGCTGCACAGTGAGCTGTTTAAGCCCAGAGCCTGGAGTTTCTCATCAAACTTGGAGGGCACTATGGTGTTGAATGCTGAGCTGTAGTCTACAAACAGCATTCTCACATATGTGTTCCTTTTTTCCAGGTGGGAGAGAGCAGTGTGTATTGTAGATGCAATGGCATCATCAGTGGTGCGGTTGTTGCAGTAGGTACAGGCGTTTGGCTGCTCTGATAGTTACGGAGGGCATAACTGGCTTGTTTATGCTCCTCCGCGCTCCCAGAATTAAAAGCGGACGTCCACACATTAAGTGCCGCGTGAACAACACTGTTACCGATGGTTTCTGGTTGGGGTAGATCCGTATTGTTTTGGTTGGCACAACGTCCTCTACGCACTTCCTGATGAAAAACGTTACGCTATCAGCGTAAACCTCGATGTCGTCATCACACAATCAAACTCATCGAGCTTGAGGCCCCGGAAGAGTTGGCGATTCTCCTCCGGGTTCCGACCAACCCAATGCAGGATGGCTTTCTTCAAGTCTGCATTGGCCAGGAGGTTCGTTGCCGGCAGTTGTTGCGCCGCAAGTTGGGCTTCCCCGGACAGGAGAGGGATAATGCGGGCTGCCCACTGATCGTGCGGCCAACCCCAAATCTCGGCGGTCCGCTCGAACAAGTCGAGGAAGGCTTCTGGGTCGTCCGCCAGGTCCATCTTCTGTAGGGCGGGCGGGGGCAACGAGGAGTGGATGTCCGGGGTCGCGGCTGTGGCTGGAGCGGCCTCCTGGCTGAGGAGACTCCAGATCGCAAGTTGGTCCTCCGCTTGAGCCTGCATGATTTAAAAAAAAACGGCAATCTTGGTCCTGCTGGAGCTCAAGCAGGGACTGTTGATGGGACTGGTGCATCGCCGCGAGGGACTGGAGGACCTCCGCCAACTGCGAGGACTCTGTGGGGCGATTTCCTTCCATCCTTAAGGATGACAGCCTCTTCCTTAATTAATCTTCCCAGGTTTCGGCACCAGTGTAACGCTTTCAAAGTCACCAGCACAAGAACAGACAGACAGCTGAGGTTTCACAACTCAGGTAGGCTTTTAATTTTGCACCTCCAACATACAGTTCTTTTAAAACTTAACAGCAACACAACTATTTAGCTGACTCTCTTGTCGGGCTCTCTCTGGCAACTGGAGGTGCTGACACTCTTTTATGCCGCTCTCCCCGTACTCACTGAAATTAGAGACAGGTGTTAGACATAATTTAGCTCAGGTGCAAGCGCCCTTACCGCTTTCTCCCCTCCGATGGGCGCTTGACCACGCCCCCACTGCCACATTCTTTTATGTCATTAAGCTATGTTCACTGTTCTCCATTCACAATTAATAAATTAATTAATTATATAATTCATATAGGCATGAAAAGCAAACAAAGCAGTCTGGTGCTTCCAGTGCAGGGTGGTCTAAACTTGTGACAGGTATGGTTCCACAAGCTGCCATAGTTTGGGGACCCTTGGGTTAATATACAACACAAAGTATTCCTGTAAAGGTGCTTTTTCACACCACACATCCCAAACCCTGAATTCAATACAAATATGCAATAGTTATATAAAGAAATAATTGTGAGCCTGTTTTATTTTACATTGTTTTATGCATCATCTTTGATCCTATATCTGTGTTTACTTAATGTATATTCTTCCAGGTGCAGAGAACCGGGACTATTCCCTGTGTGCCGGCTTTGAAAAAAGGCAGAACAGGTGGCGTTAAGTTTAAATGGGCTGCCACGTTATGCCCAGGGCCGATTTCTCTTCCCGGTCCACCCATGCATTCTTCCATGTGTATCTATATCACTATATCTTGTGTTATTAAATAAAATGATGTTGGGTTTAGAATTCTGTTTTAAATGTAATCGTCTCAAAATGCATGTAGACATGGGACGTAGATTTATGCAACAGCACTCTTTATTAATCATCTCACATGTATAAAAAACAGATTCTATATTCCTTCAAATTTATCAAATTAAGGAAAGAACATAATTAAACAGTTATGCCAAATCAGGTAAATAAATGCCTTAACAGCATTAAATACAGTATATCAATCTCATTAATTGACAGCTGATTAAGTTCCAATCAGGAAACCAAAATAAATATGTTTGTAGAACAGCAACAGCATTGCCTACTGTACAGGGGTGAAATAGATTTTCATTTCAGTCTCAATGTAAATAGATCTTTCGTAGGGCAGTTTGGTCTGAATAAGCCTTAAGGCTTCTCTCCATTGTGTATTCTCATGTGCATATAAAAGCTTCCTCTACTTATGAAACTCTTTCCACAATGAAGGCAAGTGTAACGTTTTTCTCCAGTATGATACATTATGTGATCCTTAAGGCCTTCACTCTTTGTGAAACACTTTCCACACTGATGGCATATGAAAGGTTTCTCTCCAGAGTGAACTCTCATGTGAACTTTAAGAGTTCCTTTAGACGTGAAACACTTACCACACTGAGGGCATGTGAAAGGCTTCACACAAGTGTGAAATTGTATGTGTCTTCTAAGGCCTATATTGTCTATGTATCCTTTTCCACACTGAGGGCATTTGAAAGGCCTCTCTCCAGTGTGTATTTTAATGTGATTGTTAAGACTTTCTTTACGTGCGAAACTCTTTCCACACTGAGAGCACGTGAAAGGTTTCTCTCCAGTGTGAATTCTCATGTGAACATTAAGGTTTCCTTTAGACGTGAAACTCTTACCACACTGAAGGCATGTAAAAGGTTTCTCTCCAGTGTGAAATAGCATGTGTCTTTTAAGGGCAATTTTTTCTATGTAGCCTTTTCCACACTGGGGGCAAGTGTAAGGTTTTTCTCCAGTGTGAGTTTTCATGTGTTTTTTAAGATTTTCTTTCCATGTGAAACCTTTTCCACACTGATGACATGAGAAAGGTTTTTCTCCAGTGTGAATCCTCGTGTGCTTTTTAAGACTTTCTTTCTGTGTGAAACTCCTTCCACACTGGGGGCAGGTGAAGGAGTTTTTTGTGATGAATTCATCTCAGTCTGTGAGCAACTAAAAGATTTTTCTCCACTTCTTTCTTGACTTTCTTCCTTCACTTCAATCAGTTCTTGACTTTCCTCCTTCACTTCTATCGGTTCTTGATTTTCTGGTCTATTCAAGTCTAAAAAGAAAACATCAATGAAAAACAATTAATGTGACCTTCAATGTAATAAAAGAAATCTACAGGGGTGAAATATCTATTTTTATATCATATTTGGAAATTTTAAATTGCACTTTATTTTACATTTTGCCGCTGCTTACATAAAGGATAAAAGGACAAAAAGGCATAACTTGCTTGACTACTGCAGTCCTACAGATCATGTTATTGATTCTAGCAGCGTCCAATATAATTGGCAGTCCAACAAGTTTAAATATTATGAGGGGATACGTCGTCATTTTTATTTGTACAGCGTTTTTCACAACACACATGGTTTCAAAGCAGCTTTACAGAAAATCATGCTTTAACAGAAAATGAAACTGTAAAATCTATAACGTCTTAAGAGTGATCATTGTGTATTTAATTAATATGATTGTAAATTAATATTAGTAAAAATTAAATAATTAAATAATAATTGTATTTAGAAACCCAGAGAGCTGAAGGCAACTGTGGCAAGAAGCACAAATCTCCATAAGATGTTGATTAATGGAGAAAAATAACCTTGGGAGAAACCAGACTCACTGTGGCAGCCAGTTCCCCTCTGACTAAACAACAGGAATATAATGCCAATATTAGTTATTTGTGTGAAGTGCAAGTCATAGTTTAAAATGACTAAACTAAGTAAGCATTAAGATCCAGTGTTTAAAGTCCAGTGGTATGAATTTTAAGATTAATGACTAAAGTCTTTGAAGTCTATCCTGGATTAACTGCAGAAATTCACAGATGCAATTGTCCTTTGTTAGTTAGCTGATGAAGACATTTATTGGCAATTAATTGATAGTTTATGTATTCCATTTCAAGATTGTAGTCCATCATTAGACCGAGGTGATGCAGGAAGAGATCAGTGAGGTGCAACGCAGTTCAACCGGCAGATCGATTCGGTGGGGTCCATCCTAAATCCAAGGTTCAGACAATGGCATATGAAGTATCTGATGTCTTACAGTTGGAGTTGGCTTCAGTTCATTTTCTGAAGTCCATCGTAAAAGACGATTAATTAAAATGTAAAATGTTTCTAAGAAGTCCAGCAGTGGCATGTGGACAGAAAGAAAGAAAAAAAGAAAGAAAGAAAGAAATGTGTCTATGGTTGGTCTGTGTAAAACTTTGTCTTTCTGTTTTCAGATCATACCAATCCAAAATGCAAAAATAAAAAAATGGTTATGAACTTTCAGAATTCATAGTTTTTCGGTCACTTCAAGAAAGCATAATTGCTATTTCTCTAATTTTCTTTCATTTACATTTTTCAGAATCAGAAATTATATTTGAATAAATTAATCCTATCCGATTTTTATTTTCTGTGTTTGTGTGATGCGATTTGGACTGTGGCTGTACAATTAGCATGGGATTTGGGTTTGAAAAATGGTGGCCACAGACTGTTTATTGTATTGACATTGAGAATGGAGTAGTCAGAAAGGCTAGCCCAGCTCACCTAAAGCATGTGAAGGGGCAAATTTTTAAACACGTGCAGTTGCAAGAGAGTGGACAAACCACATGACCCAAAAAGTGATAGGGGTTCAATCTCATGCTGGCTGACAGAGGCCAACACTGATAGATCACAAGACCTGCCAGCTCTTACTGATGTCATTTCACCTGCCACTTCATCAAGCAGGAGTAATCATTGAATCCTTGCAGATTTAGAAAGTATTTTTTTCTCTATAAACAAACATACTTGCAATAAACAATGTTGATCTCTCCTGAATTGCTAGTCCTTTACTTTTGTCCACTTCATTTGTAGCATCAAACATTTGTGACTGCTAATTGAGTACCCAGTAGAGAACTTCACATATTTGTAGTTTTGGAATTCAATATCACAAGCTCCCAGTCTTTAAATATGCTTTCGTGCCAAGCTGGCTGACATGGGGTTTGTAGTATTATACATACAGAAGAATTGCAGTGACATGATTTGAATCTAAGAAAACCCAACATTTGCAATCCTGGAATTCTTCACCGTCATAAATTAAATGGCTCAGTCATCCTCATTGGTCAGAAAGGCCCCTCAGCGTGACCTTCTCAACTTCCAAAAAGTAGATTTTCCTTTGTAATCTTAATCCAGGAACATTTTACACAAAGTCACAGTACTTTACCATTTCAACCATCTAAAATGTACAGAATGCATTTAAATCCACGATTTATACAATACCTAGTCTTGCTAGGTAATTCTGACAATTGCTTTGAACTGTGGTGACTTTTATACCTGACAAATAAATGATTATAGCCTGATGTACCTCTTTAAAATATGTGTAATGTTTATCCATGTTGTATACCCAAGGACTTCAGTTCAAATGCTTCCAATCAGGAAGAACATGCTCGCTTAACACTCTTTCCTCATCTCTTGCTTCTGCCCCTTGTGGTCTTCACTGCATCTTGTTGGAAACAGACCATGCCATGTGAGGTCCATGGAAGCTCAGGACTCAAAGTCCCGAGGAAACCTCTCACTCTCTACGGTTCACAAACCCAACGGGAGTCGCGGATCCTCCAGATTTCACTTCAAAGCCAACCTCATCATTCATACAGAAAATAATTAAGTCCAAAACGTAGACGGAACAAACCTTCGACCAAGAACCAAGGAATACAAATACGCGCAAGTACAACTCTACACATTGCTCAAAGTTCTGGTGTATTAGTTAAATACTTTGGGTAATCTGATAGCAAATCGATGTAGACTCAAATAAGGATAAATGGTTCTTAAGGCATTGTCAACAGACTTCACAAAGTTCCTTTTCACTGTACTGATCATTTATTTCACCTTCTGTCATATAATGGTTTTGGAATGCGGACAAGAATCTAAATGAGTTATTTGTCATTTTATACACAGTCATTCTTTTCTTTGAACCAGAAACAGAACAAGAAACTACAGAGTTCCGCGTCTGTGACGTATATATTATGCGCATATATCCTTATAAGTTGGGCTGAACGCTGCCTTTAGAGCTCATGAAAAGAGCGCAGAAATTGAACTGAAATATCTGATGAAACCCATACACCCTATGGAATAAAGTTCCAGTAAAACTAATCAACATTTGAAATTTCCCCTGCTAGGATGACGAAATCTCCTCGCAGTGCGGTAAGGAAAAGAAATGAGTGATGTTCCTCTATCTCTTTCTGAATGGCCTTATTTAATAGCTAGATTAATGACATTGCGATGTGCCAGTGCATTCACCTAGACTATCTGAACTGTCTGTGGTTTAATCATTGAAGTAGATGTTCGCATTTCTGTGTCTGTTCGCTGAGCATATGTAAAAATACCTTGAGTAATGTGCAGCATTTTCTGAGTGTAATTTTGAATGGGAGTGTAAATGTTTGATCAGGCAAGAGATTTGCAGTAAATCTGGTTTAACTTCAGTGAAAGACCCTGTTGTTTATCCAGAATCTGACAAAAAAATCCGCTCTGATCAAATTTCGTTGTTTAAACATCCGCAATTAACTTGCCACTTAAATATAGAATAATTTTGCTCTGAATGAGTTGAAAGTATAAGCACCACTCCGTAAAACAATAACGCGAGTTGTCTGTAACTGGCATAGCTGAACGATTGATCTTTAAAAGAACTAGAGTACTGTTTATTTGTGCATTGTGGAACGTACCAACATTCATAAGGATGATTAAACTGTGTTTTCATTAGTGTTGACCAAGATCGTAAATCACTGTTGTTGGTTGCTATGATGACGAAAGTTCAGGGGAAGTACTAAAGAGACACTTCCGGGACAACTAACCGTGCATGCGCAACCTGCCGACACTATATTGTAAACACAGTATGGCTAAGCTATTAGCAGAACACCGCTAAACTACTAGCATAACAGCAGCTAAACTAACAAGCTAGCAATCTTTTATTGAAAATCTATAATAACCTTAGCACCAAGAGCTAGCGGTCAGCATCCAGAAGCCTGTTACAGTTAAATACAGATTGTGTGTGAACAAACTTTAAGTAATTTAACCCTTTGTGTTCTCAAATTTTAAACACTTCTCTCTCATGCATGTTATTATATTTTTTCTCCCTCTCCCTTATCTCATAACACAACTTACTGTCTCTCAATAAGTAATTGAGTTGAAGTTAAGAGAGAAGCACAAGGTAAACGTCACCACCCACTAGCGTGCCTTTGAGGCTTCTGTGGTAAGCCGTTCAACTGTACCGCATAAACAGGTGTATGGTGTCAATCCTGCCAGATTGAAAAGAAAGAACATAAATTACACTTCACTATTTGTTCACTTAGCTGTTACTACCCTTCATTAGTGTCCCCACATATTGAAGCCAACATCTAGCTGTAACACCACACTTAGGCCATTATCCATGTGTATATCTGTGTCAGCTCTCTCTCCCTAGTCTTCCACTACAGTGCGCCAACATGTGGCTGAAAACTGACCCCACGGCCCACTGGAAAGACTTGAAGGCGATAGTGAGTGACATGTTGGGAAAAGTCACCAACTACCTGGCCCACAACCTCATGGGCCAGATGGACGCCTCCCATCAGTCACAGGAAGTAAACGACCTAAAGCTGCAGTCCAAACAGACCCAAAAGGAGCTAACACATGCCATGTGCTGCATAGACCAGATAGAAGCTGCAGCCCAAGAACAACGTACGGTGTCCAAAAAAATTGAACAAGTGTCAACGAGAGAAATCAAATGGCCCCAGGAAGCCCTGATAGCTGCCAAGCACAGAAAGAAGCAGGCTAAAGCCGCACAAGAGGACCTGGAAAAGAAACTCCAAAACGCTGAGGCACAAATGGAAAAGGCCATGTTTGATTTGGAACGGATTAACTCTCGAAACAAGACCTTGGAAGACCATCTGGACACATCCAGAACTGAAATTAAAACCCTGACCCAGCAACCTGACCTCACCAAAGATGAGATTGACATGGTCAGAGATTAACTGAAACACTCTTATGAGTTAAGGCGACAGTTTAAGATGGATGGGTATCCCACAGCAGCACCCCTGGTCGACAAAGCAGCATTCTACAGCAAAAAGCTTCAACAGGATGAGCGACACGAAGACCCACTGCACAAAACCTAAGTAGCCCTCTTCCAAGAACCCCTCTACAACCGCAATGTAAGGATAAACATCCCAACGAACCCTGCAGCAGCACGAGGAATGGATCTTAAGGACCTCGACAAGCTGGCAAGGAACATTGACAAGTTCACACCAGATCCTGCTGAGGATCACAAGATCCATGCTTACCTGAGTGACAGATTTCCACCTAAATATGAGGCCTCAGATGACTAACAAAGACACTTTATACCTACTATGGATAACATCTAGCCATGAGATAAAAGGTTTTCTTGACAGACAATCAAACAACACAAAGTCTGACTACCAACTTCTGAGAGAGGACCTGGTTAAAGAATTTTCAGTCCCAGAGTCTGGACAAGAAATGGTTACCGACCTGAACACAAAACAGAGACCAAAAGAAACCACACAAGCCTACAACCGTAGACTACGTCAAGACTACTTCCAGTTACAAAACTGAGATGGAAGAAGAACTTGACTTCAAAACCATCTTCCTCCGAAACCTGCATCCCACGGTGAGATATCATCTAGGAGTCACAGCCTGTCCTCACACGATGACAGCTCAACAACTGCGTGACGTAGCACCTTGTGTACAGAATGCATTTAAATCCACGATTTATACAATACCTAGTCTTGCTAGGTAATTCTGACAATTGCTTTGAACTGTGGTGACTTGTATATCTGACAAATGAATAATTATAGCCTGATGTACCTCTTTAAAATATGTGTAATGTTTATCCATGTTGTATAACCAAGGAATTAACCAGTATGGTTTTATAACCAGGGATTTTTTTATGTTTTGTTACCTACATGTACATTAGTCATGAAAGAATGTCATGTTTAGTATGCAAACATTCACGGGCGTATGCAGAGTAAGCTGATGACAACGAATATCACATCTCTTGTACCATTCTCAAGATATAAAAGTTCATGATTAAATGTGCACTATTTTTGCGCGGGAGATTTGTAAGACTCCGAAGTAAGACTCAGCTGTCAGAAAGGACAGCCCAGTCGACCATGTGACTCTGAAAAGTAACTTCTGATTGGCGCAGGACACCTTGGGGGATGCTCCAATTTTCAGTTCAAATGCTTCCAAACAGGAAGAACATGCTCTCTTAACACTCTTTCCTCATCACTCTTGCTTCTGCTCCTTGTGGTCTTCACTGCATTTTGTCGGAAACAGACCACGCCATGTGAGGTCCAAGGAAGCTCGGGACTCAAAGTCTCGAGGAAACCTCTCATTCTCTATGGTTCATAAACCCAACGGGAGTCGCGGATCCTCCGGATTTCGCTTCAAAGCCAATCTCATCATTCATACAGAAAATAATTCTCCGATCTTACAGAGTCCAAAACATTGACGGAACGAACTTTCGACCAAGAACCAAGGAACACAAATACACGCAAGTACAACTGTACACATTGCTTAAAGTGCTGGTGTATTAGTTAAATACTTTTGGTAATCCAATAGCAAATCGATGTAGACTCAAATAAGGATAAATGGTTCTTAAGGCATTGTCAACAGACTTCACAAAGTTCCTTTTCACTGTATTGATCATTTATTTCACATTCTGTCACTACTCACCAACCTGTCTCATGTATATATGTGTTAGATTAGATGTATGTTTAGAATAGCAATAAAGTTTGTCTGTATTCAAAGATGATTTGACTGTGGTATATTATGATAAATAATCTCATCACCGTTTCTAAAAGATTTCGCTTCAACGCTGTTCCTGAATATGTGTGATATTATTCTCAATAAGCCATGAGAATAATATTACTCCAATAAGTGAATTAATCATAATTCCCTTATTAAATCTAATTCCTTACAATAGAAAGTGTGAGCAGATAAAACTAGACTTATTATTTGAAATCGTTATATTACGCTTTCAATGGTGGAGAATTTTATTCAGACAAATAATCTAGTTATTTTTCATTTATCTAATTTATATTGGTTGTCAAACGCAACTAATTACATGATATATTTCATTACATAATAATGTAGAATAAGGACAGTTTAATTTAGTTCATAGCTCAAATATTTCAATATCTGTCAAATATCACGATGCCGTTTGCGACATTCATTGACATACGATGAACGACAATATCTGGAAATAACTAAAACAGTGGAACTGGGAAGTTGCCAAAAACAGTATTAATATACAGGGTGCGAAATTAGAGATGCAGAGAAATGCTGTTAGACACACGCTTGAAGAAACACACTTTATTATATTTTGGAGAACAGACAAAAATAAATGCTGTCGATGCACATGTTTGTTAAGAGGTTGTCTCGTGGAACACAACAACGTAAAGAGTTCTCACTTTTCTGCATCAGTCAATACACACACACATTATAGAACAGCAACAGCATTGCCTACTGTACAGGGGTGAAATAGATTTTCATTTCATTAATTTCAGACTCAATGTAAATAGATCTTTCGTAGGAAGTTTGTCTTGCATTTTGGTCTGAATAGGCCTTAAGGCAGGGGTCGGGAACCTTTTTTCACTAAGGAGACAATTTTTACATTTTTTGGTTGATGAATTTTTTTGAAAGAGCCATACCACAAACTAATAATTTACTATTTTCAAAAACAAAATTTTTCAATAAAATAAAATGTTTATATTGCCCATAGACTACTCAAAAACAAAAATCCCGTTTTGGTCATATTTATGCTGCCTAAAGAAAAAAATATAATTACATTTTTTAGGTTAAAGGTGAAGGTGTCTTGTATTACTTTATGATTTAAATCATATTCGTCTTTGCTTCTTTAATACAAAGATACCTGTACATATATATATATATATATATATATATATATATATATATATATATATATATATATATATATATATATATATATATATATATATATATATATATGTGTGTGTGTGTGTGTCATTGACTTCAAGCTTTGCAATCGCACCCACACTTTCTGTTGGAAAAGTCTTTTTGGAAAGTTTTAAACGATCATGTGTTGGTGAATGGTGAGACACCCGGCGAGCCACCTGATTTTTAACAAAGAGCCACATGTGGCTCGCGAGCCATAGGTTCCCGACCCCTGCCTTAAGGCTTCTCTCCAGTGTGTATTCTCATGTGCATATGAAAGCTTCCTCTACTTATGAAACTCTTTCCACAATGAAGGCAAGTGAAGGGTTTCTCTCCAGTGTGAATTTTAATGTGATTGTTAAGACTTTCTTTTTGTGCGAAACTCTTACCACACTGAGGGCATGTGAAAGGCTTCTCACAAGTGTGAAATTGTATGTGTCTTCTAAGGCCTATATTGTCTATGTATCCTTTTCCACACTGAGGGCAAGTGAAAGGCCTCTCTCCAGTGTGAATTTTAATGTGATTTTTTAGACTTTCTTTATATGCGAAACTCTTTCCACACTGAGGGCACGTGAAAGGTTTCTCTCCAGTGTGAATTCTCATGTGAACATTAAGGTTTCCCTTATATGTGAAACCATTACCACAATGAATGCATGTGAAAGGTTTCTCTCCAGTGTGAAATAGCATGTGTCTTTTAAGAGTTAATTTCTCTATGTAGCCTTTTCCACACTGATGGCACGTGAAAGGTTTCTCTCCAGTGTGAATTTTTATGTGTTTCTGAAGACTATCTTTCAGTGTGAAACTTTTTTCGCACTGATGACATGAGAAAGGTTTTTCTCCAGTGTGAATCCTCGTGTGCTTTTTAAGACTTTCTTTCCGTGTGAAACTCCTTCCACACTGGGGGCAGGTGAAGGAATTTTTGGCTTGAGTTTTTTGTGATGAATTCATCTCAGTCTGTGAGCAACTAAAAGATTTTTCTCCAGTAATGAAATGATCAGGATTCTGATGTTCATCCTTCACTTCATTCAGTTCTTGACTTTCTTCCTTCACTTCATTCAGTTCTTGACTTTCCTCCTTCACTTCTATCGGTTCTTGATTTTCTGGTCTATTCATCAAGTCTAAAAAGAAAACATCAATGAAACACAATTAATGTGACCTTCAATGTAATAAAAGAAATCTACAGGGGTGAAATATCTATTTTTATATCATATTTGGAAATTTTAAATTGCACTTTATTTTACATTTTGCCGCTGCTTACATAAAGGATAAAAGGACAAAGAGGCATAACTTGCTTGACTACTGCAGTCCTACAGATCATGTTATTGATTCTAGCAGCGTCCAATATAATTGGCAGTCCAACAAGTTTAAATATTATGAGGGGATACGTCGTCATTTTTATTTGTACAGCGTTTTTCACAACACACATGGTTTCAAAGCAGCTTTACAGAAAATCATGCTTCATGATTTCATGATCCAGCTCAGCGGTTAAGGCTCTGGGTTGCTGACTGAAAGGTCGGGGGTTCAAGCCCCAGCACCATCAAGATACCACTGTTGGGCCCTTGACCCTATCTGCTCTAGGGGTGCTGTTTCATGGCTGACCCTGCGCTCTGATCCCAGCTTAGTTGGCTCTGTACCTGTACTCTGCATAATGACAATAAAGTTGCATCTTAATCTTAATCTTAGATGTCTTAGACATCTTATAACATGCTGATTAATAAAGATACATTTAGAAGGGAAAAAAGTTTTGGTCTAAAAGGTGCTTTGAAACCACGTTAACTCATGCGGCCCTTCATGTCTGCACACATGCAGGGAAAAGAGGTGACGCGTCGGACAGACAGGGCAGAAATTATGCATGTTTGTTGCTAGAGAACAATAGTCAAGATTACAGTGCAGAAAGATCAGAGCTGTTGTCCACATCACTGTTGTTCTGTCGCGCTCTTCACTAGAGACGATGAGAGGGCGCAACCGTTGTCATGAAGTCTTGCGGTGCGGATGGAATCAATCCGGTGTCCAACGTAGCCTAATCAATAGCAAGGCAGCTAGCATTAGCAAGTTCATCCAGTCTGACCCTACGAATTCAATTCATTCCTATGAAAGCCGAGCGTCATGCTCGCAAGGTGGATCGTAGGATTGGCAGCGGTACGGAGTGGCATATGAATATAGCCACAAGCTCTCAGGGCTGACGATAGAGTGCATAACCAGCTTGCGTGTGCTATGTATGCGTTAACAGAACAGCACATGCATACTATATATTTACTTATTCAACACAGCCTTTTGCAATTCACAAAGTTGTCGCATGTCTTCAAGTGGACTACTTTAATGGTGTCTTTATGGTTCTTTTATGTCATTATTGGAGCTTGACAGTAAATAAATAAACATGCATAATAATAATAATAATAATAATAATAATAATAATAATAATAATAATCTAGAGCAAATAGTTTTCCTAAAAATGTATGTCCAAATATGTGGACAGCGGTACTAAGCTTTGAAATTTTTATACTTTTGATCAAATTGCTTGTTTTATTTCCAGGAGTGTTGGTTATTCATGTTTTTGAGAAGTTACAGACATTACACCTGATTTTCTGTGAAGCTGCTTTGGAATGATTAAAAACACAAATTATATATATAATTTAACAAAGTGTTTGTGTCCCCGTCACTGTGTGGGTAACTTTCATCAAGTACAAGATGTCTTCAATATTTCATAAAAGCCTATAATGCAAATGACTGTGTAGTAGTGTTGTGCGGTATACGGATACTAATGAAAAATCGCGATACCAAAATATTTAAAATGGTATATCATCTTGTTGTTCATTTCGTTACCATATTAAAATATGCTGCCACTAGCAATATGTAGTTTAATGTGAGATTTTTAAGATCAATGACCATTTAAAATAATACAAAATCCTCCATATGGCCAAATGTGATGATTGAACAGCAGAAAGATGTCATTTAATTAAATAATCTAGTCACATGCACCGCACACCACAGTATGAATAAGAGATGCCTCTCTGCCCGGTCATCACATACACACACACACACACACACACAAGCACACACACACACAAACCCAACACACTACTACAGCTTGATTTTCATGCAGTGTCCCCAATGGTATCCATCTGCAGAGCTACAGATCAGTGTGTTGAGTGCGCAATGGCTGTGGATTCTATATTGAACTCTTTCTCCATTGCAGCTTGGAGATTTCAACTAACGAGTCGCAGGAAGCTTGGTATAATGAACCCATCAAAAACAGGAAGAACTGAACTGAAATTGAAGACATTATGACAGGAAAATATTACTACTGTATAAAAGTGTAATATTCAAAGTGGTCGCAAATATACTCATAGTAACAATAATATAATATTATATGGTTATATTATTAGTGTTATTATCTGTAAGAAGTATCACATAAGAAAGTGTATTAAATATCAGCAGGTTGTGATTCAATCAGATTGTTTTCATTAAAGGAGCAAAATGTAACATTGATATCAAGTGTTTAAAATGGGTACTGCTGTCCAAATTCAAAATATTGGAGAGATGTCACCCCCGCTCCTCCTCCCCAGACTGGAAGCTCAAGCGGGTTGCCAGGTTGAGGACACACAACAGGAACGAGCAAACTGACAATGGCAAGCGACAAGCCTTACTCTGTACGTTGATCAGCTAATTCATACATTTGCAATTAGTTTTTATTGTTCAAATTATAAACTAAAAAAAAAAATTTGTGGACCTCCACAAGTCTAGATCATCCTTGGGAGCAAAGCCTGAAGTCACCACGTTCATCTGTACAAACAATTGTACGCAAGCGTAAACAACATGGGACCACGCACCCATCATACCACTTAGGAATGAGATGAATTTTGTCTCTTAGAGATTAACATAGTTTGGTGCGAAAAGTGCAAATCAATCCAAGAACAACAGCAATACGAGGAGGAGGAAATACGTAAACAAGTATCTATATCCACAGTAAAATGAGTCCTATATCGACATAACCTGAAAGCCTGCTCAGCAAGAAAGAATCCACTGCTCCAAAACTGCCATAATAAAGCCAGACTACAGTTTGCAAGTGCACAAGGGGACAAAGATCTTACTTTTTGTAGAAATGTCCTCTGGTCTAATGGAGCAAAAATGTAACTGTTTGGTCATAATGACTATTGTTATGTTTGGAGGGAAAAAGGGTGAGGCTTGCAAGCCTAAGAACACAATCCCAACTGTGAACCACGGGGTTGCAGCATCATGTTGTGGGGGGTGCTTTGCTGCAGAAGGGACTGGTGCACTCCACAAAATAGATGGTATCATGAGGAATGAAAATTCTGTGGATATATTGATGCAACATCTCAAGACATCAACAGGAAGTTAAAGCTTGGTTGCAAAATGGACAACGACCCCAAGCATACCTCCAAAGTTGTGGGAAAATGGCTTAATGACAACAAAATCAAGGTATTGGAGTGGCCATCACAAAGCCATGACCTCAATCCGATTGAAGATTTGTGGGCAGAACTGAAAAAGCATGTGCGAGCACGGAGGCCTACAAACCTGACCTCAGGCCTCAGTTACACCAGTTCTGTCTTAAGGAATGGGCCAAAATTCCAGAAACTTATTCTGAGAAGCAAAACGTTTGGCACAAGTTAAACAATTTAAAGGCAATGCTAGCAAATAGAAAGTAAACTTCTGACCCACTGAGAATGTGATGAAAGAAATAAAAGCTGAAATAAATCATTCTCAAGTCAAGTCATTTTTATTTGTATAGTGCCTTTCACAACACACATCTTTTCAAAGCAGCTTTACATGCATTAACAGAGAATTAAACTGTAATATCTATAATCTCTTAGAGTCATCATTGTGTAGTTCGATCAAATACGATTGCGAATTGTGTTGAAATAAGTAATTAAATAAGAAATAACAAAAATAACCTTGGGAGAAACCAGGCTCGCTGTGGGGGCCAGTTCCCCACTTGCTAACATCATGAATATAATGGCAATATTATTTATGTATAGTGCAAGTCATGGTTTAAAATTACTAAACTAAGTAAGTGTTAAGTGTCAGTGTTTAAACAAAGATTAATGTCCATCCTTGATTAACTGCAGAAGTTCACATAGATGCATTGTCCTTTTTAGTTGGCTGATGAAGGGTTTTGTTGGCAATTAATTGATAGTCTATGTATTCCATTATAAGAGTGTAGTCCATCATTAGACCGAGGTGATGCAGGCAGAGACCAGTGAGGTGCATTGCACTTCAACCGGACGGTAATTTTGGTGAGGTCTTTCCTAAGTCCAAGGTTCAGGCAATGGCATATGATTGGAGTTGGCATCAGTTCATCTTCTGAAGTCCATCGTAATAGACTGAAGTGATGTTTGGCTGGCACTGTCTTCTATTAGTTGTCATCACTCCGACACGTTAGCAGTTGAGTCCAACACGAAGCAGGAATGGAGCTGGATCCAGCCGGTTCTGGTGACCTCAGGATAGGAGTCCCAAGGTTGAGAAAGGGAAACAAATAAAATAATATTAGCATAGATGCCATTCAATTTAGTGTTAGGGAGACTATTCATATTTCGCTAAACTATGGAAAATGATCTACCTCCTTTTGTGGATTTTGATGTTCTAGGAAATATTAACAGGCCAGAATTTTGCGATCGTAATTAATGTGATGGTACGTAGTTAACAGAATTTTAATTTTAATATGAAATTTAACAGGTAGCCAATGTAACGACAATAAGATGGAACTAATATAATAATCAGTCTTGGATCTAGTCAGCACTCTGGCTGCTGCAGTTTGAACAAATTGAAGCTTATTTATTCTTGCTGGACTTCATCCCAGTAATGCATTACAATAAACTAGTCTTGAGGTCATGAACGCATTAATTAGATTTTCGGCATCAACAACAGAGAGCATGTGTCGTAATTTTGCAATATTTCTTAGGTGGAAGAATGCTGTTCTACAAACATTAGTAATTTGATTTTCAAAGGACAGATTAGTATCAAATATAACACCTTCGCTGTTGAATGTAACAGAACATTCATTGAGAGTCAAATTATATTTTAGCAGTTTGTTTTTAGAGGGTTTTGGTCCAATATTTAGTACCTCTGTTTTGTCAGAATTGAGTAGAAGGAAATCCAATTCTGGCCACCCAATTTTTTATTTACTTGATACACTGAAATTTCGGCAGGTTTTGAAGAAATATAAAGTTTGGTATCGTCGGCATAACAGTGGAAACTTATTACACAATTCCTGATAATATCTCCCAGGGGAAGCATATACAAGGAGAAAAGCAAAGGCCCTAAAACAGATCCCTGTGGCACTCCATACTTTACTTTTGTTTGGTTTGACAATTCCTCATTTACATAGACAAAGTGGTAGCTGTCTTCTAAATAGGACCTAAAGAAGAAGTTAAATGCAGCCATGATCAGATGATAAAAGCAAGTAATTTGTAACTCCGATAAGTGCAGTCTCTGTACTGCGACAGGGCATAGTTTACTACATTTTCTTGTATTTTCGACATAAACAGGAGATTTGAAATCGGACTATAATTAGCCAGTTCTCCAGGATCAAATTGTGGCTTCTTAATAAGCGGTTTGATAACTGCTATTTTAAAGTTTCTTTGGACATAGTTTCTTTAGTCCTAAGGATAGCGAGGAGTTAATAATATTAAAAAAGAGGTTCTGAGATTACAGGGGAATACCTCTTAAGAGCTTAAGCTTGGTATTGGATCTAACCTACATGTTGTGGCTTTTGATGTTTCAATAAGCTTTGTTAGCTCTTCATGACCTATGACAGCGAAGGATTGAAGTTGCACGTGAGGAAAATTATGAGATACTGTTTTCTGAGATACTGTGACAGATCATTGTATAATTCCAATTTTAGTTCTGATTATTTCAATTTTACCAGTAAATAAATTCATGAAGTCATTCATTGCTTGTGCTGAGCCAGAATATCTGGTTCAATCATTCATAATCAAGTTAGCCACAGTACTGAATAAACACCTAGGATTGTTGTGGTTATTTTCTTTAAGTTTGCTAAAATATGCTGACCAGGCAGTCTGTAGCAACAGACACTATCACTGCAAAATACCACTAATTTTGTATTCTTCCACTTGCACTCCATTTTCCAAGCTGCTCTCGAGAGCATGAGTGTACCATGGGGCAGGGCTTTTTTCTATTATTAAATTACTAGAAAGGATAGTGGCACCTTCCCTGGAGGGACGGAGTTTGTCACTCTTTAGCAGGTCAGGTCTATCCCAAAAACTCTTCTAATTGTCTATAAATCCTATGCTATTCTCCAGACACCACTTAGACATACAACCATTCAGTAACGCTAATCTACTATAAACCTCGTCACCACGATGATCAGGGAGGAGGCCAGAGCATATTGCCATGTCTGACATCATTTTTGCAAGTTTAAACACCTTTTTTAAAATGATCTCTAATGATCTCCAACTGGTGAAGCTGGACATCATTAGTGCCAACATTAATAACAATTTTAGCATTAGCCAGCACTTTGTACATTTTATCTGATGTCAGACACTCTGGCACCCGAAATGCATTTAACAATAGTGGCTGGAATCTCTATTTCCATGTTCCTTACAATAGAATCACCAATTATTAGGGCTCTTCCAACATGATTCTCAGTGGGTGCATCACTTAGTAGGGAGAATCATTTGGAAACCATAACAGGAACAGGAGAGAGGTGGTGTCGCTTTGCTGAGCTAGTATGTCGCCGAGACGTCACCCATACGCCCGGCTGCAGGGGCTCTAGAGCAGGAACCAAAGTGTTCGCTGTTCTACCTGCATCCAAATCAGTATCTACCAGCTTCTCTTTCTCACTGACCTCCACTAGCGTGTCTCTAAGTCATTAACTTTCTCTGTCAGCCTGACTAATTCCTTACATTTATCACATATGAATCCTTCACTGCTGATGGAAGAAGCTATTGTAAACATGTGACATGCAATGTATGAAGAAATAACATGAGCGGATGCCATGACTTACCGCAATTTATTGTTGTTGTTGGTTGTTCCCGAGCGGTGAGGGTTTGAGATCGATGTGAATCTCTCATGCAATTGTTTGTTGTTCTTAATAAGCGGTGCTTTGAGATCGATGCAATTACCCAAGTAGCACATTTAATTAAAAAATTTGGAATCCAGAAAAATGTATCAGAAAAGGCATCAAAGACTTTATGCAGTTATTTTAGACAAGGAATTTTCGGTGTAATTTTATAAAAAATCTGAGATTTTTTTGTATCGATACAGAGGTATGTTATCGTACCAAAGCCAAAATTGTGGTATCGGAGCAACCCAACTGTGTAGATAAATAGGTTTAATGTGCATTACAATGCGTTTTTTTCTTTAGTTTTTTTTT
>JAVLUX010000187.1:1692500-1747500 GCA_032164185.1 Moxostoma hubbsi
TTTGCAGGACCTCTCAAGTTCCATCAGGTTGGATGGGGAGCGGCGGTGCACAGCCATTTTCAGATCTCTCCAGAGATGTTCATTCGGGTTCGAGTCTGGGCTCTGGCTGGGCCACTCAAGGACATTCACAGAGTTGTCCCATAGCCACTCCTTTGTTATCTTGGCTGTGTGCTTAGGGTCGTTGTCCCGTTGGAAGTTGAACCTTCCCCCCAGTCTGAGGTCCAGAGCCTTCTGGAGCATGTTTTCATCAAGGATGTCTCTGTACATTGCTGCAATCAACTTTCTCTCGATCCTGACTAGTCTCCCAGTTCCTGCCGCTGAAAAACATCCCCACAGCATGATGCTGCCACCACCATGCTTCACTCTAGGGATGGTATTGGCCAGGTGATGAGCGGTGCCTGGTTTCCCCAGACATGACGCTTGCCATTCAGGCCAAAGAGTTCAATCTTTGTTTTATCAGACCAGAGAATTTTGTTTCTCATGGTCTGAGAGTCCTTCAGGTGCTTTTTGGCAAACTCCAGGCGGGCTGTCATGTGCCTTTTACTGAGGAGTGGCTTCTGTCTGGCCACTCTACCATACAGGCCTGATTGGTGGAGTGCTGCAGAGATGGATGTTCTTCTGAAAGGTTCTCCTCTCTCCACAGAGAAATGCTGGAGCTCTGTCAGAGTGACCATTGGGTTCTTGATCACCTCCCTGACTAAGGCCCTTCTCCCCTGATCGCTCAGTTTGGATGGACGGCCAGCTCTAGGAAGAGTCCTGGTGGTTCCAAACTTCTTTCATTTATGGATGATGGAGGCCACTGTGCTCATTGGGACTTTCAATGCTGCAGAAATGTTTATGTACCCTTCCCCAGATCTGTGCCTCGATACAATCCTGTCTCGGAGGTCTACAGACAATTCCTTGACTTCATGGCTTGGTTTGTGCTCTGACATGCACTGTTAACTGTGGGACCTTATATAGACAGGTGTGTGCCTTTCCAAATCATGTCCAATCAACTGAATTTACCACAGGTGGACTCCAATCAAGTTGTAGAAACATCTCAAGGATGATCAGTGGAAACAGGATGCACCTGTATGGAATGATTTTAGTGTCATTATGATTAATGAATGCACACACAATTATGCATGTACTAGATAAATGTTGTGAATGTATTTTACTAACCACAAACAAATGCCATTTGATTTGAATCTGTGGAATTCGGGATTGAATGATTGTGCAGCGATTTGTACAAATACAGACATATTTGCAAATAAACATGTTCTGTTCTACATTAATCAATCAAAAATTGCTCATGCAAAAATGAATCCGTGCATTTGTGGATCAGAAGACACGCGTGCATTTATTGACATGTTGTTCGAATCGATCGTGTTCGGTTCATTTGGATTTTGAGACTTCCTTTTCGCACTTTACAGCATTCCACCCACACATACACACACACAACTAATGAACAAGCCAGTGCTATTCATTAACGTGAACACGATTCGTAAATGTGTGTCACTATACAATGAAACAAATGCTTTTCAACCGGTGTCTGTAGAATTAAGAATTACATAAATGTGCAGCAATTTGTACAAATAAAGTCATGTTTGTGAGTATAAATGTTCTACTTTGTATTAAAGCGTGACAATTTCCGCGTGCAAAAAGGAATCTGTGCATTTCTGGATCAGGCGACACGCGTGCAATTATTGATTCCTTGTTCGAGTTGATCCGGTTCAGTTCATTTGGGTTTTGAGACTTACTTTCCGCAGTTTTCAACATTGACGATCAAAGGCAAGGCAGGCAGCTACCACTAGATGGCAGTCACAGAATTACCGAGCTGGCCTGCCCTGGTTTAAGAACAGGTGATAATGGACATTGTTCACATTCTCCCGAAGAACCTTTAAAACATGGATATTGTCAAATGGCATTTGTTTATGGTTAGTAAAATACATTCACAACATTTATCTAGTACATGCATAATTGTGTGTGCATTCATTAATCATAATGACACTAAAATCATTCCATAAGTACCTGCCGATAACCGATTATTCAACCAATAGTTTTTCAAATTGATACTGAATGAAAAAATAACACTCAAAGTTAAATAGTGCTGAACTTTATTACAAAAATAAACTGTACTGACTGAACCATGAAAATGTATTGTACTTTATTAAGTGAAATAAATATATAAATATTAATATGAACTAATCGAATTTTACAGTCAGCTGATTTTTAAATTGACATTGTTTCCTTAGTCCACAAGAGGGGGCAATAAATACATAAACCATTCATCACTGATATATTATTGCATAGAATATTTCTATCCTGGCTGTTAAAAAAAAAAGAGCATTTAATTTTCAACTAATGTGCATAAAATAATTAAACAAAAAGTTTAGTCGACAATATTCTAAAATGTTAAGGCAAACGACTGAACCAAATGATTGAAGAATATCAAAAGTAAAAGACTGAAGGACATACAGTATTCTGGTCAATAAAGGAGCGATGGATAGAGTTGCTCTTAATATAAATGGCACCTTGATCTATTCTACAATATTGACAAGTGTTGTGTTGAAGTCATTTAAGACTATTTGGAATATCAGAAAGAGTTCATCTGTGTATAGGAGCATAGTTATCAGGAAAACAAGATAATAAAATCAATCGATACTTGGGCTACATATCAGCCTCCAACCGATCACAGCTAATTGATTGTTTAATAATCACTCTATGCCATATTTCGAAACATACATTTTGCAATTCAAAGTTGTGATCACTTGTTGGATGCATTTTCAAAGTTGTTTTGAGGGGGTAGATGAGGAATTTCCCCCCGGGTAAGATTTGATCTGTCTGTCATAATTCAGTTAATCGATTATTCAACTAAATTGTAAAAATGAATAATTAGATAGAAAATCTTTTAATTACAGATTTATTAATTTTTTATATAACAAAATGTAAACGTTGCGTCTTCGTTAGTTTAGCAAGTTTATTTCACAGCTGCGCTGGTTTAATAACTACAGTCATGAAATGTGTTCAACTGTGTGAATGTAAAGAATGAAGAATGAACACCAACCTGTTTGTTCGTCAGTGTGTTCGGTTTTAATTCTGCATGCTTCTGGATAACCCATATCTTCACTCTCCTCTTTAATAAACATCTTTACAACAGTGTCACACAGATTTCACTTGTTTCCTGGAGTTTTACTGCGTTACAGACAACTCGCAATTCTCCCGCCCAAAATAAACACCGGAAATAAAACTTGTGAAGTCACTGAAGAAATAAAACAGATGAAATCACTGTAAAAATAAACGGATGAAATCACAGAAGAAATAAAACTGATGAAAGTCACACATTCACTCTCATTCTTCTTGTTTTCTTCTTCTTCTTCTTCTTCTTCTTTAGGTTTTATGGCGGGTTGCGAACCAACGTGCATTACGTGCATTCCGCCACCGTCTGTGATGGAGTGTGAAGATAATTCATTCATTCATCTTCAACCGCTTATCCTGTACAGGGTCACGGGGGGCTGGAGCCTATCCCAGCTAACATTGGGCGAAAGGCGGGGTACACCCTGGACAGGTCGCCAGTCCATCGCAGGGCCACACATATACAGACACACACTCATACTCACATCCACACCTAGGGCAATTTTTTTTTTGGAGACACCAATTAACCTAGCCTGCATGTCTTTGGATGGTGGGAGGAAGCCGGAGCACCCGGAGAGAACCCACGCAGACACGGGGAGAACATGCAAACTCCACACAGAAAGGCCGGGGCATGTGAAGATAATTAAATCTACATTTCTCCATCTATATCCTATATTTTAATCCACTCCTCCTAACAAATCTCATTATTGCATTAATTTGGGACATCATTTAAGATATTGCTTATTATGAATTCTTGACTTCCTAAGGTGTGTAATTCTTCCTTAAGACTCCTCCTTTCTCTTTCATAAGCAGGACATACATCAACAAATGCTCTACTGTTTCCTCTATTGCACAAACCTCACATAAACCTGTATTATGATTCCCTATGATGTGTAATGTATAGTTAAGATTTGAATGTCCTGTTCTTAGATGTGAGAATATAACTTGTTCCAATCTACTTATGTTATGAATGATTGTACCTTTTCAATGTTCCTTTGTACCTTATGATAATGTCTTCCTGTTTGACATGAATCCCAATATGTGTGCAATTTCCTATTGCATACTTCCAATACCAAATGTTTCCCTTCTGATCTGCTAAGTGAAATATTTATACTTGGTCCATCTATCCTTAATTATTCTTTTGCCATTTTGTCTGCTTCTTCATTGCCTTGAATTCCCACATGTGCTGGTACCTATATGAAATGAATTATTACTCCTATCTGTTTTAGACTGTATAATTTAATCAGGATTTTTATTAAAATGTCACTTCTATTTGTTTGATTTGATTTTAAACTCATAAGATACGCCATTGAGTCAGAACATATTATTACTTTATCTGCTCTTACTTCATAAATCCAACCTAGTGCCATTAAGATTGCTGTCATCTCTGCAGTGTATATAGATGTACATCTGTTATTCTTCCAAACTTCCTTACTTCAAACCCAGGAACATAAAAAGCAGCCCCTGTCCTTCCAGTGTCTTTGTTCTTTGAGCCATCTGTGTATACTTGAAGAAATGAATAATGCACACATTTTATATATTCTTTAACATATGTTTTTGTATTAACTCCATCCCTTTTTTCCTTAATTCTTTCATGTAGCTTTAAATCAATTTCAGGTTGAGTGAATAACCAAGGTGGTATCGGAGGTATTGCAACTATTGGAGGTATTGTAACCATTTTCATTAGCCCATTTCTTTATTTTCCATGCAAAGCATTTACCTGGTGTATTTATTGTTTCCTAACTTTCAGCAAGTACTCCCTTTACTGGATGATCATTGTTTTGTCAATGAAGATTAATCCAGTATGCCATAGCTAGTTTCTCTCTTCTTATATACAGTGGCATTTCTGATGTTTCCACCTGTAATGCTGCAATTGCTGTAGTTTTAACTGCTCCTAAAATGAGTCGTAATACTTTAGCTTGCATTATATCTAGTTTCTTTATCATTGCAGATGCAGATTCATATACAATACAACCATAGTCTAGTACCGATTGCATAAATCCAACATATACAGTGCATCCGGAAAGTATTCACAGCTCTTCAATTTTTCCACATTTTGTTATGTTACAGCCTTATTCCAAAATGGATTAAATTTATTATTTTCCTCAAAATTCTACAAAAAAAACAACAACAACATAATGACAATGTGAAAGAAGTTTGTTTGAAATCTTTGCAAATTTATTAAAAATAAAAAACAAAAAAAAATCACATGTACATAAGTATTCACAGCCTTTGCCATGACACTCAAAATTGAGCTCAGGTGCATCCTGTTTCCACTGATTATCCTTGAGATGTTTCTACAACTTGATTGGAGTCCACCTGTGGTAAATTCAGTTGATTGAACATGATTTGGAAAGGCACACACCTGTCTATATAAGGTCCCACAGTTAACAGTGCATGTCAGAGTACAAACCAAGCCATGAAGTCCAAGGAATTGTCTGTAGACCTCCGAGACAGGATTGTATCGAGGCACAGATCTGGGGAAGGGTACATCAAAATGTTTGCAGAATTGAAGGTCCCAATGAGCACAGTGGCCTCCATCATTCGTAAGTGGTAGAAGTTTGGAACCACCAGGACTCTTCCTAGAGCAGGCACCTGAAGGACTCTCAGACCATGAGAAACAAAACATTGAACTCTTTGGCCTGAATGGCAAGCATCATGTCTGAAGGAAACCAGCTGTGTCAGACTGCACGCACCCTTCCCCAATGCCCCATAAAAGACGTCAGAATCCTTCTAGTTACCCAAGCAGGGGAACAAGGCCGGGCCTCTTTTCTCTGTATGTTTCTCTCATAGAGCCAAACGGCTGGGGCCCTTACCGCATCATGGGAAGGGGGTCTTACCCATTTTCCTATTCTTTCAGGGGAAAAAGACCCAGTGGAGATCACACCAGCCCAGGAAGGGGGAGGTAACCGGGCAAAATACATCACATGGGCCTCTTCGGTCACATGTGAGAAAGAATAGCGCGGTGGTAGATCCAGACTCGAGGAGTGGGGAGTTGCTACAACACAGCGAACGGAGGGCAGCGGAAACTGCCTAAGGGAGACACGGGTCCGCTCATAAGGGGACCATACCGCAGAAAATACACACAGGAGGAGTCCGCGTAGGAGGCCTGATCAGTGGAGCACCTTTCTCAGTGTAGGATAGATTTGAGATACCCGCAGTGGATTGGGTCGCAAAGGCATTGGGTGTTGCCCAACCCGCAGCTCTGCATATGTCTGCCAGAGAGGCGCCCCCAGCCAGTGCACATGACGACACAACACTCCTTGTTGAGTGTGCTCGGACCCGCAAAGGGGGGGGCATGGCCTGGGTGTGGTAGGCCACCAGCCAGTGGGATAGCCTCTGTTTGGAGACAGCATTCCCTTTCCACTGTCCACCAAAGCAGACAAAGAGCTGCTCAGAACACCTGAAGTCGTGTGTGCGGTCCACATAGGTGCGTAAGGGACGTACCGGGCACAGCAATGAAGGGGCTGGGCCTGCCTCCTCTCGGGGCAGCACTTGCAGGTTCATTACCTGGTCTCTAAAGGGTGTGGTAGGAACCTTGGGCACATAGCCCGATCGCGGTCTTAGGATCACATGTGTATCTGCTGGACCAAACTCCAGGCATGTGTTTCTGACAGAGAACGCTTGCAGGTCCCCGACCCTCTTGATGGAGGCGAGCGCGATCAGCAGCGCCGTCGTTAGAGAGAGGGCCCTGAGTCCGTCTAATTCTACCGGCTCGAATGGGGATCTCTGAAGACCGGCGAGGACCACAGAGAGATCCCAGGAGGGGAACAGGCTTGGCCGGGTGGGATTTAACCTCTGGACACCTCTTAGGAACCTGATGACTAAGTCGTGCTTACCCAGAGACTTGCCGTCTACTGGGTTGTGGTGCACTGCGATAGCGGCAACATACACCTTTAAGGTGGAAAGGGACAGCCTCCCTTCCAACTTCTCCTGTAGGAATAAGAGCACTGTCCTAACTGCGCACCTCTGTGGGTCTTCAGTCCGGGAAGAACACAAATTTGCGAACAGGCGCCACTTTAGGGCATAAAGTTGCCTGGTAGAAGGGGCCATGGCTTGGTTGATCATGTCTACGACAGTAGGTGGTAGACCAGCTAGATTTTCCGCGTCCCATCCAGAGGCCAGACATGGAGGTTCCAGAGGTCTGGGTGCGGATGCCAGAATGTGCCCCGTCCCTGAGAAAGAAGGTCCTTCCTCAGGGGAATTCGCCAGGGAGGGGCTGTCACGAGGAGTACGAGGTCCGAGAACCAGGCCCGGGTGGGCCAGTAAGGAGCCACTAGGGTGACTTGTTCCTTGTCCTCCCTGACCTTGCACAGCACCTGTGCAAGAAAGCTCACTGGGGGAAATGCGTACTTGCGCAGCCATGAGGGCCAGCTGGGTGCCAGTGCGTCTGCCCCGAGGGGAGCCTCTGTTTGGGCATACCAGAGCAGGCAGTGGGAGGTCTACCTGGGCCTTGCCAAACCGATCCCAAATCAGCTGTATCACCTGGTGGTGGAGCGTCCACTCTCCGCCAGGCAAGCATTGTTGTGGCAGCACGTCCGCTACCACATTGAGGTTGCCGGGGATGTGAGTGGCGCGCAGCGACCTGAGTCAGTGCTGGCTCCAAAGGAGGAGACGACAGGCGTGTCGTGACATGTGGCGGGAGCGTACGCCGCCTTCGCGATTTATGTATGCTACCGCGATGGTGCTGTCTGACCTTATTAAGACATGTTTGCCCCAAACTAATGGGAGAAACTTCCACAGGGCAAAGAAAACAGTCAGCAACTCTAGGCAATTGATATGCCAGGGCAGCGGGGCCCCTTTCCAACGACCCGCAGCTGTGTGCCCATTGCACACGGTGCCCCAACCCAATTTGGAGGCGTCGTCTGTGACCAGGACGTGTAGGGACACCTGCTGCAAGGGTACTCCTGCCCGAAGAAAGCAGAGGACTGTCCAGGGTTTGAGTGTTCGGTGGCAGGCGGGGGTGACAATCACACGGTGCATGCCGTGGCGCCATGCTCATCTCGGGACTCGAGTCTGAAGCCAGTGCTGAAGCGGTCTCATATGCATCAACCCCAGCGGCAGGATGCCATATGCCCCATGAGCCTCTGGAAAAGTTTTAAAGGAACCGCTGCGCCCAGCCTGAAGGAGGCGAGGCATTTCAACACTGACTGAGCATGCTCGTTGGTGAGTCGTGCCGACATTGAGACCGAGTCTAACTCCATGCCGAGAAAACAGATGCTCTGAACCGGGGTGAGCTTGCTCTTTTCCAAGTTGACCTGAAGCCCCAAACGGCTGAGGTGCCTGAGCACCTGATCTATGTGAGCGCATAATAACTCTCAGGAGTGGGCCAGGATGAGCCAGTCACCGAGGTAATTGAGTATGCAGATGCCGAGTTCTCGGAGTGGGGCAAGGGCTGCCTCTGCGACTTTGGTGAAGACGCGAGGGGACAGAGACATGCCGAAGGGGAGGAACTTGTACTGATACACCTGGCCTTCGAACACGAACCGAACAAAGGGTCGTGTCGAGGCAATATTGAGATGTGGAAGTACGCGTCCTTCAGATCTACCGCTGCGAACCAATCTAGATGCTGGTTGCAAGTTAAGATGTGTTTTTGCGTGAGCATTTTAAACGGGTGTTTGTGCAAAGCCCGGTTAAAAACTCTCAAGTCCAAGATCGGTTGTAAGCCGCCATATTTTTTGGGTACAATGACGTAAGGGCTGTAGAGACCCTTCTTCATTTCGGTTGGAGGGACAGGCTCTATCAATCTCCGTGCGCAGGGATTTGGCATGCCCGCCGTGTACTGTGGTAAAGGGGACGCCCATGTAGGGGGGGCGGAGGCCTGGCAAACTGAATTGCGTTACCGAGTCGGATGGTCTGGGCCAGACAGCGTGAAGGATTGGGTAGTGAAAGCCACGCATCCAAGCTCCGTGCTAGGGGCACCAAGGGGACGATTATTTTTGACGTACCCGATGGGGCTTCGCAGCGGGGTGGAGCAGGTGTTACGGCGTCGGGAGGCGTTGACGCATCCCGAGGCTCTGGTGCTGAGAAAAGACTCGAAGCACTTACCTTGCTCCTCGTCCGAACCGGCCAGCCAGGGAACAGTCTTGGGGCTGAGGGCGGCGGGTCCGCGTCCAGCGTGCCGGGACTGTTGAGGTATGGCGGTAGAGTGCTGTGAGAACGGCATTTGCGGGCCAGGTGACCCAGAGAAAAAGGAAATAGCTCTGTTATTGAGAAAGTGGGTACATTGAAATAAATGAAATAAATTAAAATGAAATAAATTCAACAAAGGATTCTCCTCCCGGCCCTCCATCGGGGAACAGAGTGGTCTGCTTACCAGCTCCGGAGCTAACGTCTTGGTCCCTGGGTCGTCTGTATCAGGAACGCCTGGGAGTCTTCCGGGTCCTCGAGGGGGTCCTTGCGACGAGGGGCGTCTGCTTCCTGCGGGGCGCTCGACACGTGGGCTGAGAGCTGGGCCCAGGTTGAGGCGGAGCAGCCTGGTGTTTCTTCGCAGGGGGACAACCTCGGCGAGCAGACGGGGCATGGTGCATGGTGGCAGGCTTGCGGCGGGGCAGGATGTGAGAGATCGCCTCTGTTTGTTTCTTCACCGTGGAGAACTGCTGGGTAAAGTCCTCAATGGTGTCGCCGAAAAGACCAAACTGGGTGACAGGTGCGTTGAGAAAGCGAGTCTTGTCGGTTTCACGCATCTCGACCAAGTTCAGCCATTGATGACGTTCCTGCTCTCCGATGCAGCGGCAAGCTCATCCACTTCTAGCTCTAGAGGATAGGCAGGCTGGCCGTGAGGCGAGCCGCTGTTGTCTCGAGCACGGACGGGAGTCAACGAGCATGCTGGGGGGTAGGTGGTCCGAGGGGACGTACCCGGCGGAGCCGCACCTGCTGCCGTCCCCAGATCGCCTCCAGCATCAGCGGCATCGTCCTCAATCCTGTGGGAAGAATGAGCGATGCGGGGGGCGACTGGAGTGGCGTGCTTTCTGTTGAAAACGAGCCACGACCGCAACGCTGACATGGTCATGCTCTCGCAGTGAGAGCATGAGCCATCCACAAACACTGCCTTGGTGTGATCGCAACCCAGACACATGAGACAACGCCTGTGGCCGTCTGAAGCGGAGAGAACACTACCGCATCCAGGAACTACACAGGGGCAGAATGGCTTCTTTACAAAGACGCGTCCTGAAAAGGACGTTCAACGCCGCTGTGTATTACTCTTTTAGAGGAAAATACTGTTTTACAGAGAAAATCACTCTTTTAAGAATTAAAACTCTTTTAAATTTGCGCTGTCGAAGCACCCAGGGGCAAACTGTACTGCCGTGCAGAGAAGGAGAAAGCCGCTGATGTGCGCCGTAGATCCAACAGCAAGCAAAGCGTCAGAGGAACAGGAACAGGTGTCGCAGCTGACTGCTGACACGACCAAGGCTCCAAAGAAAATTTCTAAATGATCTCATAGTATTTCCTCGCCTTTATACCCATAAGTCTGGGGGCAGAGTATGCAAATACTGTCTGCCAACTTCTCATTTTTTCTCATTGCTCAAGAGAGAACACAATGTCGAAGTGAGTGACAGACGGGGAACTTAAAACCCAATTATAGATTCTTCCGTCTATTCCAATTTTCTTCAATTTTAATAATAAACCTTCTTTCCACATCATGTTGTATGCCTTCTCAATATCAAAATAAACCACTAACCCCTCTTTCATTGATACTACTTTCTTAACATCTGTTTCCAATTTTATTAGCGCATCTAATTGATCTACCTTTTCTAAAACCATTTTGATAAGGCGCTGACAATACCTAACTCTCCAACACATAATACAGCCTATTTACAATAGTTTTATATATCAATTTACTTATGTGTAAGTGCTATTGGTCTATAATTCCCAGCTATTGATGCATCTTTCCCCTATAGCTATCGGAATTATTATGGCATGTTTCCAGGATCTTGGCAGCCTCCCTTCTACCCATATCTTATTAAGTCCAGTACTGCTTTAAGTATTATGTCATCTACATATTTTAGCATAATATAACATACCAGATCTTTTCCTGGTGCTGTTTGTTTAATTTGATATAATACACTTTTAATTTCCCATATTTCAAATGCAACATCCTCTCCCATCAGGTTTTTTATAATACATATATTGATGTTTCTGCAAAATTTCTTGTCTTTTCTTTCTATAATGCTCATTGAGATTTTCTTTACTATGTGCCTTCTGAAATGTTTTAACTAATAGTTCTGCCTTGACTTTTTCTGTAATAGCTGTTCTTCCTTCGCCTGTTAATACCAGTATATTTCTGGTTTTATATATCCCAATCATTTTCTTTAATGTACCCCATACCTCACCCAATCCTGTTTATTTACCTATTGAAGAACAATAACCTTGCCAGTATCTCTTTTTTTGCCTGTTTAATTTTCCTCCTTGCCTGTGCTCTTTCCCTCTGATATTCTTGTACTGTTTTTGTGTGTCAGTGTTCTTTTTAATATTCTAAATGCGTTATTTCTTTTTTAATTGCATTGGAACAATCATCATTCCACCATGGAACAACTTTCTCCTTTCCTTTTCCTTTCCCTGTAGGATTGATTCTTCTGCTGCTCTGATTAATATTCAGCTTAATTTATCTGTACATTAATCAATGTCATCTTGCATACTATAACTCATCAATTCTGTCTTACATATGCTATTATATTTCCCCCAATCTGCTTTCTCAAATTTCCATCATTGTTGTTTTGTTACACACCTTTGCATTTCTAATCCTATTGTGCAGGTTACTGGATAATGATCACTACCAATTGTTAATTGATCTAGTATTTCCCATTGACACTTTACTGCTATTATTGCTGATACTATTGTTAGATCTATGCCATTTTATTTGTGCTTAAACTTCCCCATGTAACACTGTATCACCATACCTTCTTTACTCCAAATTTTGTTTAATTCTATTAAGGATAACTGTTCACATGGATTGTAATAGTTTATTATTGTTAATTTTCCTAACTGTGTCCATACCTCCACCTTAGTACCTTCATATTGTGTTTCTATATTTACTTCCCTATAAGCCACCTCATTCTTTATAAACGTTGCACACCCTCCACCATTTGTTACTGTTCTATCTTTTCTCATGGAGAAGTACCCTGGAATAACAAAGTCTAATTGCAGTTTAAGCCATGTTTCTTGGATACATATAACATCTGGAGGATTTGTTAATTTTTGAACTATTCTTTTGAACTCTTGGCCATTCGCGATCAGACTTCTGGCATTCCATTGTACTATCCTGAATGTCATATTATTTGTTTTCACCTTTGCTTGTCTGGTAATTCCTGAGAATTGCATTATTCTAAGATTGGCCTAGGAGTGTCTGAATTTTCTCAACTGTTATTTCTGTTATACCCAGCTGACGTGTTGCTGCAGATATGATTATTTTCAGTTTCTCTATTTGTTTGTTTGTGCTGTGCAGTTAATGACTTCTGCGATAAATGCAATGAAACTCACTTTAATAACCACGAGCATACTTGAGTCAACATTCGCTTTATCCATATCTGTACCCTTGTCTGACATCTCATTTGTATCGTTATGAGTGTTCCCATCACTTATCTTATTTCCTTGCTCATTTTGAATATTCTTTGACACATTGTAATCTGATTTGTACCTCATAACTTCCATTGCTTGTTTTCGTGCTGTACATCCTAAGTATGCTGCACTATGTTCCAGGGGCGATTCTAGGGTCAGAGCTTTAGGGGTGCTGAGCACCCAACACCTCTTTTTTGTGTGCCAAACTGAGTATGAGGGCATTGAGACAGCTTTAACTGTTTAGGACCAGTGTCCTTATCCCCTAAGTCTGAACAGCTCTCTTCTGTCTCTGCTGCTTTGGCTTGGTGGTCTCTATGTTGCACTCCCTCTGTCTCTTCATTTCTTTCACTAGTCAATTCCCTCTCATCCCTTATGGACTCTCCCTGTTGTTTTCCTCCTCCTTTATTATGAAAAAATGTGGTGTAAAATAATGTTACAAAAAGTAAATGTAATAAGGCTACTTAATGCCAATAAGTTAGTATAGGAGTATGAGTAGTTACTGTTTTGCTTGCCACTATTCACTATATGTCAATTTATTGTTGTTGTTTCCTCACCTGGTTCTTCCTGCATGCTCTCCCTTTCCCTTTCTCCTTCTCCATCTCCCTCTCTTTCCCTTGGCACTGACAATCATACACAAATATATTGTAGGCAGGAGAGTTGAGGTCAGTTTGTCATGTCATAAAAATGTTATGGAGACCATTTACAGATTCTAAGGATATGATCAAAAGGCACACAGAGGCGTGTCATTTTAAATGTCTTTATTATTATTATTATTATTATTATTATTGGGCTTAGAAACTTTTTTAAATCACAAATTCCTTTCACAATAGAAGCTGTATTCTCCATTGTGGGTTTGAAATAAAAAAAAAAAAAAAAAAAAAGCAGGGGACCATTGCCTAGATAAGTAATTTGATACAACAACAGATAGCTGGTTTGCATTATCTGTTACTTTACCTTAACACTTTTCAGAAGAACAAAAAAAAACAAAAAAACAAGACAGAGGTCATTATGGACTGTCCCTAGTCTCTCACCTGAATCTGTCTTTTTTCTTTTAAAGAACTGTCCTATGTCATTGCTCACTGGCAGGCCACACACACACACACACACACACACAGAGAGAGAGAGAGAGAGAGAGAGAGAGAGAGAGAGAGAGAGAGAGAGAGAGAGAGAGAGAGAGAGAGAGAGTAATGCTAGGAGTTCAGGAGTTAAGCCTGGTTAAGGTTAAATCCTCTGTGTGTGAGGAATGAATAAATACAGCAAAAGAAAAACATTAAACTTTTATTGTCTAGTTTGATAGTCAGCCACAACTGAAAAATAACAGATATAAATCTAGGAATGAATAACAATTCATTTAAAAAGGCACAGTGAGTGTTTTCACACATACTGGTGGTCTACAGTGATATGTTGTTTGTTTTCACTCTGGTCCAAACGCCAGGGATTCATGTTTCCATGACGACTGACCAGAAAAGATGCACATGACGTCATGTTTCCATGACTCCCGATTGTTAAAATGAGTATCAAATTAACGATAAACTTTAACAACAGAGACACACGTACGCACTACACAGGTAACGCAGTTTATTTGTCGCGCTGCTGTTTTTGTTTCAGCTCTAGCAGTTAATAAACAGAACTGCATGCGTCTTGCGGAAGAACATTGTAACCGGCGCTACTTCTCTCCGTTTATGACTATGGATGAGTCACTCAGGTCCTGTGCTACTCCACAGCGGCGGCGACCCACTGGACTAAAATAGTCCGAAAATAAACACTTATTATAGGTGTACCATGGTGATTCAGGAAACTGACTCCAGTACTCACCGATATGGTTTCGGAATCGGAACAACTCTAGGTAAAAGGAAAGAAGTGTGAGGCACAGCTTTGGAGCAACTTAGCTGATTCACAACACTACATAACGGGTTCTCACTCTGCATGTGTTTCGCGCTGGATGACGGTCGTGCTGAGCGCGGTGCAGGTACAGAGAAGTAGAAGAAGAGAAGAGGATGACACCATTTGCTAAGCAGGGATGTTTTCATGTTCATCCTTAACACATACATTTTAAACCACAAACTACGGAGTATGTTTTGGACATTATTTAACCTTGTCAAAGACGAACAAAAAAATTAGAATAACAACATTTCTTACTCCAAGTTTTAGGGGTGCTGAGCTCCTTTTTAGGGGTGCTGAAGCACCCTTAAAAAGGGACTAGCCTCGCCCCTGCTATGTTCTCCTCCACATTTACAGCACCTTTTCTTTCCTTTACATACTTCTGCCACATGTCCTAATATTTGGCAGTTGAATCATCTCAATGCAGGTTTTATATATGAATGTACTGGATAGCACACATATCCAATTTTACATTATCTGGTAGTATTTTACCATTCACTACTATCATCTCTGTTGTACTCGCTTCTCTTTTCCCATTTCTATTTGATGTCAATCTTTTCACATCTGTTACCTTTTCATTTGTTATCTGATTTTTTAGTACCTCATCTGTTAATGATACTGGAACCCCAGTTATCACCCCTTTAATACCATTCATTTCACCTGGTACATGGCATTTCACTTCTATTTCCATCGTTTTGATAGCCACCTCTTGCTGTTTGTTGTTGTTTGGTTACCGACCAGGTTACCGACCGTGCAGTTAAAGTCTAGGCCTTCAGAATGGTTCATGCCATTAAGAAAACACAGTTACACAATGAATAAGACACCCTATGCCTTTGGGCATGATACATTATGCCCCAGCTTACTAATAATAATACCAATTGACATTTTAAAAACACGTCCACGCACGAAAGCCAGAACTTGAAACAACACTTAAAGCTAGGGTAAGCAAGATTTTCCAGAAAGTTTTTTGAAAAAAAAAAAACAATGAATATGTGAAAGAATTTTGTTTGAAATCTTTGCAAATTTACTAAAAATAAAAAACACACAAAAAAAAAATCACATGTACATAAGTATTCGCAGTCTTTGCCATGACACTCAAAATTGAGCTCAGGTGCATCCTGTTTCCCCTGATCATCCTTGAGATGTTTCTACAACTTGATTGGCATCCACCTGTGGTAAATTCAGTTGATTGGACATGATTTGGAAAGGCACACACCTGTCTAAATAAGGTCCCACAGTTAACAGTGCATGTCAGAGCACAAACCAAGCCATGAAGTCCAAGGAATTGTCTGTAGACCTCCGAGACAGGATTGTATCGAGGCACAGATCTAGGGAAGGGTACAGAATAATTTCTGTAGCATTGAATCAAGCATGAAGTTGTATCAATCCGTCATCAATCCATCATCCATGAGCTGGCCGCCCAGCCAAACTGAGCAATCGGGGGAGAAGGGCCTTAGTCAGGGAGGTGACCAAGAACCCGATGGTCACTCTGACAGAGCTCCAGCATTGCTCTGTGGAGAGAGGAGAACCTTCCAGAAGAACAACCATCTCTGCAGCACTCCACCAATCAGGCCTGTATGGTAGAGTGGCCAGACAGAAGCCACCCCTCAGTAAAAGGCACATGACAGCCTGCCTGGAGTTTGCCAAAAAGCCACCTGAAGGACTCTCAGACCATGAGAAACAAAATTCTCTGGTCTGATGAAACAAAGATTGATTTCTTTGGCCTGAATGGCAAGCATCATGTCTGGAAGAAAACATCATCACTGCTCATCACCTGGCCAATACTATCCCTACAGTGAATGGTGGTGGCAACATCATGCTGTGGGGATGTTTTTCAGTGGCAGGAACTGGGAGACTAGTCAGGATCAAGGGAAATATGAATGCAGCAATGTACAGAGACATCCTTGATGAAAACCTGCTCCAGAGTGCTCTGGACCTCAGACTGGGGTGAAGGTTCATCTTCCAACAGGACAACGACCCTAAACACACAGCCAAGATAACAAAGGAGTGGCTACGAGACAACTCTGTGAATGTCCTTGACTGGCGCAGCCAGAGCCCAGACTTGAACCCGATTGAACATTTCTGGAGAGATTTGAAAATGGCTGTGCACCGCCGCTCCCCATCCAACCTGATGGAGCTTGAAAGGTCCTACAATGAAGAATGGGAGAAACTGCCAAAAAAATAGATGTGCCAAGCTTGTAGCATCATACTCAAAAAGACTTGAGGCTGTAATT
Source organism: Moxostoma hubbsi (assembly GCA_032164185.1). NCBI lineage: Eukaryota > Metazoa > Chordata > Actinopteri > Cypriniformes > Catostomidae > Moxostoma > Moxostoma hubbsi. The sequence goes on from JAVLUX010000187.1 coordinate 1,709,288, forward strand.
GGTGCCAAAGGTGCTTCAACAAAGTATTGAGCAAAGGCTGTGAATACTTGTGTACATGTAATTGTTTCGTTATTTATTTTTAATAAATTTGAAAAGATTTCAAACAAACTTCATTCACGTTGTCATTATGGGGTATTGTTTGTAGAATTTTTAGGAAAATTATTAATTTAATCAATTTTGGAATAAGGTTTAACATAACAAAATGTGGAAAATTGTGAATACTTTCCGGCACTGTATCTCACTCATTGTTAGTGTAAGGCTGGATTAAGATGTCGTAAAAGTCAAAGAACTCTGCTAGACCCAAGTCATATAAACTCTTACACAGATGAGCATCTCCACCTGAGTCAACACATCCTGCTGAGCAAGGACCATAAAATGCAAATCTCTGCCCCCCTCTACCCATCCTGTTTCCTTCAGTTCATGACACCTTAAATTTACCTAAGATTTGAATGTAACAAAATATCATATCTGATGTATACAAATAATGTGAATAGGCATGTTTGATATAATTTAAAATGTATCAGTGCGACTGGTATAATGGCCCCTTTCCCATGTTGATAAAATTAATGGTAACAAAGGTAGAAGGTCTTTGCCAAAAGCTGTATAAGTCTAGAAGTCTGTCCCCAACCTTGCCTGTATGTTAATGAGGTATTACTCCAGGACTTCCAAACCTAACCACTCCCAAAATCCCCTTTGTTTAGGGTATTTAAGGAAATGTGACACATTGTTCATGGTTCTCTGTAGTCAGATGATCCCACACATAATCTTTGTAATATTAATAATGGGAATCTGTTAGCTAGATCTCCCACACAGTTTACTGTGTGTAGTTATCAGGTAATTGCAATTTGAATTTCTTATGTTTTGATTAAATGTTTAAATATGACTTATTCTTGTCTAATTAGAATTGATGAATTTATTATTTTTTTATGTAAATAAATTGTTACATTTTAATTTATTCTGATTTACTATGAAACTATTGTCTTTAGTAGATTACATTAAATCCATGTTTCTGCAAATATACGACCAGGTTAGTAGCAGACTAATGCTCTAATGCATGGGGCACACCGACTAAGACTTTAGAGCTCTGACTAACAAATTGGCATTATTTCTAGTGTACTTAGAGAGTAAAGTCTTGATATGGAATTTCTGTTTAGGACAACATGAAGTTGTCGACCTAGCCTAAAAAGGGTGAAGTCTAAACCTCTGGTTATTGTAATATTTTCAAGCTAAGTGTACATAGGAAACTATGGCATGATTATATAAAGCTATTTTAACTTAGGTACTGCTGGTCTATCTTTGTAAATTTAGTGGTCATGACCTCTTGTTAGAAATGTTACTCTAATTAAGTGTTTTCTATCTAAGGGGACTAAACAAAATACTCTTAAATAAAAGGGCAAGCATCTAATTAGTATTTAGTCAATTACTGTTTTAATAAGATTAAGATTCAACTTTGATGTCATTGTGCAGAGTACAGGTACATAGCCAATGAAATGCAGTTGTTTTCGCATATCCCAACTAAGCTGGGGTCAGAGCGCAGGGTCAGCCATGATGCAGCGCCCCTGGAGCAGATAGGGTCAAGGGCCTTGCTCAAGGGCCCCAACAGTGGTAGTGCTGGGGCTTGAACCCCCAACCTTCCGGTCATTAACCCAGAGCCTTAACTGCTGAGCCACCACTGCCCCTTTTTTAATGATTAATGACAGGAATCCGAGTACAATGAAATACGATGATTAAATGTTAAATCAAATTTAATACTAATAACCAAGATTAGAACATTAATATATCCTTAGAAACTTTTATAATTGGAGTCAGATAAAATAAACGAGGATCATAAAATGCATAATATAGTTATTTAATTGGAACAAAATAACTTAAACTGAATGTGCATGATAAGACAGAACACGCAGGAGACCTTCAGCCATGCCGTTGGATACCATCCTTGAGCCAGTTGGGTGTCTTCCCTATTCCTCCTTTAACATTTTCCCCTCCCCTTTACATTGGCATGATGCTTTAGTTCCATATATAGGATCCAATGATCCAAGTCAGGTCATAGGCCACGGACAGTCTTCTCTTGATAGACAATCTTTGAGGTCCAGTTGACCACCTCTTGACTGCTATTCTCGCTTTACTAAATTCCTGAAACAGAAATTATTTTGGAGAAACACACACACACAGTTTCTCCTATTCAAGGTTTCTGTTAGAGACGGGTGTTATCTTATTGGAACTTAAAACATAGAGATAACTGTACACTCTCTCAGGAGAGCTGAAGTTGTATTCTTGTTAACTTTAGTATATTTTGTGAAGTGCACCAGTCCCTTCTGCAGCAAAGCACCCCCTCAAAATGATGCTGCCAACCCCATGCTTCACGGTTGGGATGTTGTTCTTAGGCTTGGAAGTTTCACCCTTTTTCCTCCAAACATAACGATGTGTCCAAAAAAAAGGGTCACTCTTAAAAAAGTTTGAAAAACACTGATGTAGATACTTGTCTACCTGCTTCCTCCAGCATCTTCTCAAGGTCGTTTGCTGTTGTTCTGGGATTGATTTGCACTTTTCACACCAAACTACGTTCATATCGAAGAGATAGAGCGGTATAATGCCTGCATGGTCCTATTGTTTATACTTGCATACTATTGTTTTTACAGATGAACGTGGTCGTCGTCGTTTCACCAAAGGATGAACCAGACATGTGGAGGTCTACAATTTTGTTCTGCAGTCTTGACTGATTTCTTTTGATTTTCCCATGATGTCAAGTAAAGAGGCACTGAGTTTGAAAGTTGGCCTTAAAATACATCCACAGGTACAGCTCCAATTTGGTACACCTCCTAACAGAATCTAATTGGCTAATTGTCTAAAGGCTTAACATCATTTTCTGGAAGGCAAATGTAAACTTCTGACCCACTGGAATTGTGATATAGTCAATTCTGTGTGAAACATTCTGTCTGTAAACAACTGTTGGACAAATTAGTTTTTCATCATCATCATCATCTTTTTTTTTCTTTAACATGTTTTTGTCATGCACAAAGTGGATGCCTAAATTACTTGCCAAATCTATAGTTTGTAAAAATGAAATCTGTGGAGTGGTTAAAAATTTTTTTTTATTGACTTCAACTTAAGTGTATGTACACTTCTGACTTCAACTGTACAGTATTATTTATGAATTATTGGAATCTTTTTTTGTCAGTAAAATGATACCAATTTTATGCAATTAGTCCACTGTATGTGTGTAAGTGAGCTTTTAAATTTAGGTGTGAAAAATCGCAGCCAAAAAATACACCAGAATTTGTACACACTTTTGAACACACTACACCAATTTATTTAAAGTATTTCTATTTTTCTTTTATTCAAAGTTTTCATTTTGGTCCAAACAGATTAATAGTGATGTGAAGTCCAATTCTTTTCCGTGAACCAGTTCTTTCGGACGGTTTGTTTCAATGAACCGGTTAAAATAAAACTATTCACCAGTTCTTTTACGTTATCATATAATGATGTCACTGTACATAATGCTAATACCACGGTGTGGCTTATGGTAAATCCATATGTAAGCGCATATTGCTAATTATCATATTTTATTTAATAAAGTTATAATAATAAAGGTGTTTATTGTCAGTGTTTCATTTAGTGATCTTACAATACAGCCTAAATTAAAGTTTTGCACCTAAAGCACCCAATACTGACACTGATATACAAACACGGCTGTTCTACAGTATGTGTCTAAAGCATATAAAGTGATTAAACTAGTTTGAATTAACTCACCCTTTTTTGACCAGAAACCATGATCCACCTCCTAATGAATTAAAATATAATCAGCATGCAAAATACTCAGTAGTAAAATTCCTTTACATCTCTCGACTGAATCGACGGTCCCTAGATCAGTGTACTGTTGAATTGAGAGCTGCTGTGAATGACTCAATGTACTGTTGACTCGAGAGCTGCTGTCCCTGGATCAGTGTACTGTTGCCTCGAGAGCTGCTGTCCCTGGATCAGTGTACTGTTGACTCGAGAGCTGCTGTGAACGACTCGATGAACTGTTGATTTGAGAGCTGCTGTCCCTGGATCAGTTTACTGTTGACTTGAGAGCTGCCGTCTCTGGATCAGTGTACTGTTGACTTGAGAGCTGCTATTCCGAGACCAGTGTACTGTTGACTCGATAACTGCTGTGAACGACTCGATGTACTGTTGACTTGAGAGCTGCTGTCCCTGGATCAGTGTACTGTTGATTTGAGAGCTGCTGTCCCAGGATCAGTGTACTGTTGGCTCGAGAGCTACTGTCCCTGGATCAGTGTACTGTTGACTCGAGAACTGTAGACTGGATCATCTTGATATGTTGATAAAATGGTAATACAATCAAGATATAAACATATTTACAGTACCTATTATTTGTTATATTTTCTGCTGTTTAGCAAAAAACACCAGAAACATAGATTTCAACCCATAACCACACGCATTCTCAATTGTCAACAGCTCATCAGTTCTCGGTATGCTGAAAAAAAGAGGTGATTCTCAGTTCAGTGTACTGTTGACTCGAGAACTGGTACGAGTGACTCATTGTACTGTTGACTCGAGAACAGTTATGAGAGACTCATTGTACTGTTGTCTCGAGAACTGTTGCGACCGGAGTGTTCAGTCCGATTTGTGAACTAGTTGTGAAATGAGTTAGAAAAAGCAGATGACACCAGCTATCGGCTCATTTTGAGTTGGAGTGTTAGGCATGTCCGAGAGACAGGTTAAGTTAGAGTAACTTGTGGATCAGTAGCGACACAAGACGTGAGCTGTTTCAAACGATTCAGTCTGATTTGGTGAACCGGTTCAAAATAATGATTTGTTCACAAACTGGACATCACTACAGATTAAGTGCAAGTGGAAGGATAAAATGTCCAAACAAGAGGTCCCTGTGGGAGTCATGAAACAAACCATTACAACCTGCAGCTCTCACGCCACAATAAAAGGTATCACATCAAGCACAAGATTGAGCTTGTGAGACGTGGGAGTCCGGTCACAGTCCAGTGCACAACCACGCCTGAAAATGTTGTTTTATTTAATCCAAGAATGTTCATAATACAGATGTGTGTAGTATGAGACGGAGAAAAACAAAAGACAAAAAGTTAATAAGGCAGCATTTAATACAATTTGTGCACCCATGATGATAAGTATAAAGTCCAAAATCACTGGTAATATTGCAATGAATGAGAGTCAGCTAAAAACTTACTGAGCACACCTTTAAAGACCATGATTGGTGGAAAAATGAAGGAAAATGTTATAGATTCTCTGCAGTATGCACTCTCTCATGTTTTTAAGGGTGTGTGACTCTTTCCACTTTGATGGCACGAGAAAGGCTTCTCTATTGTGTGAATTCTCAGGTGCACATTAAGGTGTCCTTTACTCATGAAACTATTGCCACATTTAAGGCATTTGATAGGCTAATCTCCAGTGTGACATTTTATGTGTCTCTGAAGATTTTGTTTCAGAGTAAAACTCTTTCCACACTGATGGCATGTGAAAGGTTTCTCTCCAGTATGAATTTTCATATGGTTGTCAAGACTTCCTTTCTGCGTGAAACGCTTTCCACACTGAGGGCATGTGAAAGGTTTCTCTCCAGTATGAATTTTTATGTGGTTATCAAGAATTGCTTTCTGTTTGAAACTCCTTCCACACTGACGGCATGTGAAAGGTTTTTCTCCAGTGTGAATTCTTATGTGTCTCTGAAGACTTTCTTTCTGTGTGAAACTCTTTCCACACTGAGGACATGTGAAAGGTTTCTCTCCGGTGTGAATTATTGTGTGTCTCTCAAGATTTTGTTTCTGTGTAAAACTCTTTCCACACTGAGGACATGTAAAAATGCTCCCTCCAGTGTGAATTCTTATGTGTCTCTTAAGATGTTGTCTCTCTGTGAAACTCTTTCCACACTGAAGGCACATGAAAGGTTTCTCTCCAGTGTGAATTCTCATGTGTGCATTAAGGGATCCTTTACACCTGAAACTATTCCCACACTGAAGGCATTTAAAAGGTTTCTCTCCTGTATGAAATTGTTTGTGTCTTTTAAGGCCTAATTTGTCTATGTAACCTTTTCCACACTGAAAGCATGTGAAAGGTTTCTCTCCAGTGTGAATTTTCATGTGCATGTTAAGTTTTCCTTTCAATGTGAAACATTTTCCACACTGAAGACATATGAAAGGCTTTTCTCCAGTGTGAATTAGCATGTGTCTTTTAAGACTTCCTTTCTTTGTGAAACTCTTTCCACACTGATGGCAAGTGACAGAATTTTTGGCCTGAGTTTTGTTTTGTGAGGAATTCTTCTCAGTCTGTGAACAACCAAAAGATGTTTCTCCAGTTATGAAACGATCAGGATTCTGATATAGATCTTCCTCCTCCATTTCAATCAGTTCTTGACTTTCCTCCTTCACTTCTATAGGTTCTTCATTTTCCTCTTTCACTTCAACAGGTTCTTTACTTTCTTCTTTCATTTCCATCAAGTCTGAAAAGAAAATATAAATTAATATGAGGCCCTCAATGTAATGGAAACCTCTGATTTGTGGAATATCTAATATCTCATATTGCTGCTGCTGCTTAACAGAACAAAAAGGCATTACACATGATACTGCTGTACTACCACATCAGATCAGTGGGCATAAGCGCACCGAAACTGGACAGTTAAAGACTGGAAAACCATAGCCTGGTCTGATGAATCTCGATTTCTTCTGAGGTACACAGATGGTAGACCCACTGCAGCCTCAGTGTTCTGTTCTTGACTGATAGATGTGGAACTCGACATGGTCTTCTGCTGTTGTAGCCAACCCACCTCAAGGTTTGATGTGTTGTGCATTCTGTAATGCTATTCTGCTCACCACAATTGTACAGAGGGGTTATCTGAGTTACCATAGCCTATACCATAAGACATTACTGATGTAAAAAAAAAAAAAAACACCATCACTATTTGAAAAATGTCATTTTTGATCAAAACTAGTCAGGCCCCATTTCCAGCAGCCATCACTCCAACACATTATCCTTGAGTAATCATGCTAAATTGCTAATTTGGTACTAGAAATTTGCTTGCCATTATATCAAACACAGTTGAAAGCTATTTGGTTCAATTAAGGAGCCATTGGCTCCTATAGGGGGAAAAACAGGCGCCAAATATTTTCATTTTTAACTCCTTCCATTCCTTTTCGTCCCGCAGCTCACATGCAAGAAAAACTGCACGTGCTAACAGTGTAGTCTGTGGAGCATTCTTCGCAATTATGTGATCACGTGCATTTTTTATGCTTGTTACTGTCACGTGTTTTCTCACAGTCTCTTTTTTGAAATGGTTAGTTCCTGCAATGAACTCCGTTTTCCCCGCTATTTCTTTGATATAAACTTTTGTAATGTATCTCGGGAAATGTAATGCAAATTTTAAAATCAAAGGGAGTAAATTTTTACTGTCGCCAATGGCGACCTTGACAGAAATTACACTCGCAAATAAATTTATTTGGTCATAAATGCGACCATTTTTAGTCGCAGTTTGGAGCCCTGCACAAGGATGATGATTTATCGACTTTATAGACATTACATTTTTATCGTCTGTTAATGCTGAACTTCTGTAAAGCTGCTTTCAAACGATCTGTGTTGTGAAAGGCGCTATACAAATAAAATTGACTTGACTTGACTTGGTTCATTAAATGAAGCTTAACATTGTCTTTGTTTTTGAGTTGCCACAGTATGCAATAGACTGGCATGTCTTAAGGTCAATATTAGGTCAATAATGGCAAAAAAGAAACCGCTTTCTCTAGAAACTCGTCAGTCAATCATTGTTTTGAGGAATGAAGGATATACAATGCTTGAAATTGCCAAAAAACTGAAGATTTCATACAAAGGTGTACACTACAATCTTCAAAGACAAAGAACAACTGACTCTAACAAGGACAGAAAGAGATGTGGAAGGCCAGATGTGCAACTAAACAAGAGGATAAGTACATCAGAGTCTCTAGTTTGAGAAATAGACACCTCACATTTCCTCAGCTGACAGCTTCATTGGATTCTACCCGCTAAACCAGTTACATGTACAACAGTAAAGAGAAGACTCGGGTGCAGGCCTTATGGGAAGAATTGCAAAGAAAAAGGCACTTTTGAAACAGAAAAACAAAAAGAAAATGTTAGAGTGGGCAAAGAAACACAGACATTGGACAACAGATAATTGGAAAAGAGTGTTATGGATCTTAACCCCACTGAGCTTTTGTGGGAAAATCTAGACTGTAAGGTGTGTGAGAAGTTCCCAACAAGACAGTCACATCTATGGCAAGTGCTACAGGAAGTGTGGGGTGAAATGTCACCTGAGTATCTGGACAAACTGACAGCTAGAATGACAAGGATCTGTAAAGCTGTCATTGCTTCACATGGAGGATTTTTTGATGAGAACTCTTTGAAATAGTTTAAGAAGTTCTGAACATTTCATTTTAAAATTATAATAGTAATTTTTTATGTTATTAATGTCCTGACTATACATTGTGATCAGTTGAATGCCACTTTGGTGAATAAAAGTACCAATTTCTTTCCATAAGAGCAAAATCTGTACATTATTCAAAATTTTGTCTGCCAGTGTATACAGTGTGTGTGTGTGTGTGTGTGTATATATATATATATATATATATATATATATATTTTTTTTTTTTTTTTTTTTTTTCCCCCATAAGATTGTAAACATATACAGTATTATTTATGAATTATTGGAATTTTTTTTGTAACATTATAGCTATTTTATGCAATAAAATATTCCTCTGTATGTGTGTAACGTGAGCTTCAAAATTTTGGTGTGAAAAATTGCAGGTGGCAGCCAAAAAGTGCCTCAGAGTTTGTGCACACTTATGAAACCAGTTTATTGTAAGTCATGTATTTTTCTTTTATTCTCCTAAAACGTTTCCATTTTGCTCTTTAATTGAAGTATGGTAATATACCAACTACAGACAACAGCGGAGTCCACGTCAATAGTATAGTCAAGAGTGATGGAACGGATCAGCAGGAGTGTGTTTCACAAGATGGTCCAAACAGATTGATTGCAAGTGGATGTCCAAACAAGAGGTCCCTGTGGGAGTCATGAAACAAACCATTACAACCTGCAGCTCTCACGCCACAATAAAAGGTATCACATCAAGCACAAGATTGAGCTTGTGAGACGTGGGAGTCCGGTCACAGTCCAGTGCACAACCACGCCTGAAAATGTTGTTTTATTTAATCCAAGAATGTTCATAATACAGATGTGTGTAGTATGAGACGGAGAAAAACAAAAGACAAAAAGTTAATAAAGCAGCAGTTCATACATTTTGTGCACCCATGATGGTAAGTAAAAAGTCCAAAACCAATGGTAATATTGCAATGAATGAGAGTCAGCTAAAAACTTACTGAGCACACCTTTAAAGACCATGATTGGTGGAAACACAAAGGACAATGTTATAGATTCGCTGCAGTATGCACTCTCTCATGTTGTTTAAGGGTGTGTGACCGACTGCACAGTAGGGATGGGAATTGTATGGAATTTAACGATTCCGGTTCTGATTCCTCTTAACGATTCTGGATCCAGTAATTATTATTATTTTTTTATTATTATTTGGAAATGAGAAATGGAATTATTTTTGTATTTACTACACTCTGCTATCTATTACCAATAATGAGATAATTTCAGATTTCAACAGAGCAGATATAACTAATCAGAAATAAATGTAATACAATGCTTGTAAAAGGTGTGTTTGCAGACTTTTTAGAGACATAAATACAATCTAATAGATCCTTACTCTATTTTACATAAATATATCTAAACCAACAAGAAAAGTGATGGCATATTTCATGAATTAATTTATTTTATAAAATACCACTGATTACAAAAAAATAATGTATTTTTAGTTATACATTGTCATATAAACAAGTCAGTAACAGCAATTTCAATTTTTAGGTGGACATTCATACTTCAGTACATCAGTATAAGATTACTTTTATAGTGGATTATAAATGGAAGCGCCATATATTTTGGGCTGTAGATTCAAAAGAATAATAATAATAATAATAATAATTCAATGTAATAATTCTTTTGGAAATCTAAAAATACCGGAAACGCATATGTTTCACGCCGATTCAATAGAGCCGGCTTGAGATCGGGAATCAAATACACTGGTAGAGCTGTGTGTTTTATGCCGTAGAATCAGTAGAGGGCAGCGCTGCTGCACAGATGTGCTGCTGGAAACACTGTCAGAGTATTTCAGGATGGTGTTCTAGGCGCATTGGCAGAAAATTGCACACAGGAGAACCGTCAATGGAACCGAAAGATCATACGATTCTGGTATTTTTAAAAGAATGGAACAGGTTATGAACAAGAACAGTTTCTTGGTTCCCAAACCTATTCCAAATCGATGGCATGAGAAAGGCTTCTCTACAGAGTGAATTCTCAGGTGCACATTAAGGTGTCCTTTACTCATGAAACTATTGCCACATTTAAGGCATTTGATAGGCTAATCTCCAGTGTGACATTTTATGTGTCTCTGAAGATTTTGTTTCAGAGTAAAACTCTTTTCACACTGATGGCATGTGAAAGGTTTCTCTCCAGTATGAATTTTCATATGGTTGTCAAGACTTCCTTTCTGCGTGAAACGCTTTCCACACTGAGGGCATGTGAAAGGTTTCTCTCCAGTATGAATTTTTATGTGGTTATCAAGAATTGCTTTCTGTTTGAAACTCCTTCCACACTGACGGCATGTGAAAGGTTTTTCTCCAGTGTGAATTCTTATGTGTCTCTGAAGACTTTGTTTCTGCGTGAAACTCTTTCCACACTGAGGACATGTAAAAATGCTCCCTCCAGTGTGAATTATTGTGTGTCTCTTAAGATGTTGTTTTTCTGTGAAGCACTTTCCACACTGATGGCATGTGAAAGGTTTCTCTCCAGTGTGAATTCTCATGTGCACTTTAAGGGATCCTTTACACCTGAAACTATTCCCACACAGAAGGCATTTAAAAGGCTTCACTCCAGTATGAAATTGTTTGTGTCTTTTAAGGCCTAATTTGTCTATGTAACTTTTTCCACACTGAAAGCAAGTGTACGGTTTCTCTCCAGTGTGAATTTTCATGTGCATGTTCAGTTTTCCTTTAAGTGTGAAACTCTTTCCACACTGAGAGCAAGTGAAAGGTTTCTCTCCGGTATGAATTCTCATGTGCCCATTAAGGGATCCTTTACACGTGAAACTATTACCACACTGATGGCACGTGAAAGGCTTCTCTCCAGTGTGAATTAGCATGTGTCTTTTAAGACTTCCTTTCTGTGTGAAACTCTTTCCACACTGATGGCAAGTGAAGGAATTTTTGGCTTGAATTTTGTTTTGTGAGGAATTCTTCTCAGTCTTTGAGCAACTAAAATATTTTTCTTCAGATATGAAAAGAGGATTCTGATACTGATACTGCTGTTCCTCCTTCACTTCATTCAGTTCTTGACTTTCTTCTTTCACTTCAAATGGTTCTTTATTTTCTTCTTTCATTTCCATCAATTCTGAAAAGAAAATATCAATGAATATAAGTGACCCTCAATGTAATGGAAATTGTAGCTCCGGTATGTGAAATATATAACATCTCATATTGCTGCTGCTTACCGAAACAAAAAGGCATAATGCATGCTGCTGCAGTACTACCACATCAGATCGCGTATGATTCTTGCAGCAGACAATGTAATTCTAACAGTCCAACAAGTGTAAAATATTTTGTACAAAATTTGTGAAACCATTAATAAGTTCAGCAGCAGCAGGCTGATATACAGTTAAAGTCAGAAGTTAACATACACTTAGGTTGAAGTCATTAAAAAAAAAAAAACACTATAGATTTAATATTAGCAAATTATAGTTTTGGCAAGTCATTTAGGACATCTACTTTGTGAATGACAAGTCATTTTTCCAACAATTGTTTACAGACAGATTTTTTCACTTTTAATTGACTATATCACAATTCCAGTGTGTTAGAAGTTTACATAAACCAAGTTAACTGCACCTTTAAGCAGCTTGGAAAATTCCAGAAACTTATGTCAAACCTTTAGACAATTAGCCATTTAGCTTCTGATACCTGTGGATGTATTTTAAGGCCTAACTTCAAACTCTTTGGCCTCTTTGCTTGACATCATGGGAAATCAGCCAAGACATCAGAAAATAAATTGTGGACCTCCACAAGTCTAATTCATCTTTGGGAGCAATTTCAAAATGCCTGAAGTTACCGCATTAATTTGTACAAACAACAGTTTGCAAGTATAAACACCATGGGACCATGCAGTCATCATTACGCTCAGGAAGGAGAAGCATTCTGTTTCCTAGAGATAAGCATAGTTTTGGGCGAAAAGTGCAAATCAATCCCAGAACAACAGCAAAGGACTTTGTAAAGATGCTGGAGGAAACCGGTAGACAAGTATCTATATCTACAGCAAAACAAGTCCTATATCAACATAACCTGAAAGGCTGCTCAGCAATAAAGAACTGTTCCAAAAATGCCATAAAAAAAGCCAGACTACAGTTCGCAAGTGCACATGGGGACAAAGATCACACTTGTTGGAGAAATTTCCTCTGGTCTGATGAAACAATAATGGAACGTTTTGGCCATTATGACCATCGTTATGTTAGGAGGAAAAAGGGTGAGGCTTGCAAGCAGAAGATCACCATCCCATTCCCAACCATGAAGCATGGGGGTGGAAGCATCATGTTGTGGGGGTGCTTTGCTGCATGAGGGACTGGTGCACTTCACAAAATAATGACATCATGAGGAAGGAAAATGATGTGGATATATTGAAGCAACATCTCAAGACATCAGCCATGAAGTTAAAACTTGGTGGCAAATGGGTATTCCAAATGAACAATGACCCCATGCACACCTCCAAAGTTGTGGCAAAATGGCTTAAGGACAACAAAGTCAAGGTATTGGAGTGGCCATCACAAAGCCCTGACCTCAATCTGTAAACTAGCAAGGAGGCCTACAAACCCAACTCAGTTACGCCAGTTCTGTCTGGAGGGATGGGACAATATTCCAGCAACTTATTGTGAGAAGCTTGTGGAAGGCTCCCCAAAACATTTGACCCAAGTTAAACAATTTAAATGCAATGCTACCAAATACTAACAAATTGTATGTAAACGTCTGACCCACTGGGATTGTGATAAAAAAAAGTTTAAATGTATTTGGCTAAGGTGTATGTAAACTTCTGACTTCAACTGTATATATACACTCAGTGACCACTTTATTAAGTACCGTACACTTGTACACCTACTTATTCATATGATTATCTAATCAGCCAACCATTTTGCAGCAGTGCAATGCATAAAATAAGGCAGATATGGTTTAGGAGCTTCAGTTAATGTTCACATCAACCATCAGAATGGGGAAAAATGTGATCTCAGTGATTTCGACCGTGGCATGATTGTTGGTGCCAGATGGACAGGTTTGAATATTTCTGTAACTGCTGATCTCCTGGAATTATCAAGCACAACAGTCTCTAGAATTTACTCCAAATGGTGCCAAAAACAAAAAACATCCAGTGAGTGGCAGTTGTGCACGGAAATTAGGAAAAGTCTAGAAAAGTTGTTAACCAATGTTTCCTTTTTCCCTGCTAGTTTGCTACACCCAAACATTACATTATAATTAGGCATTTTCAGTGGACTATCGTTAGACCCCCCAAAATGTAAACTGGGTATAATCACCACAGAAGTGGATTATAATGATTGTGATGTTTATTGCATCTTCAGCATAGAGCAGGGGTATTCAATTAAATATCGAAGAGGTCTGGTCTCGACATTTCAATCTTAGAACGTATAATTATGTAGCCATTCTGACTAATTATAAATCATAAATCAACAGACAAAAAGTATCTTATGAACTGGGCAAGAATGAGGACATTGTGGCCCAAAGACAACCCCCAACCCCCCCACCCCCTTAAAATGCAAATATACCAAAATAAAACACACAGTGTATATCAGAATAGTGCAGTTTAAAAATACTGTTTGCTATAGTTTGTATAAATGGGCTGGCTATCAAATAATGGAAATGTTTTTCATCATAAGCAGAGAAATATGAATTTCAAAGTTGTGGTTGTCTTTCTTGCCGTCCATGCCAGAGATGATGTGAACTATGATTTTCACAAAATTTTAACAAAATTCTCTGATTAATATCAATGGCCTAGGAAAATGTTGATTAATAAAGCTAATTTGTTTCTAGTCTAAAAGGCACTCTGGAAGCACAATTAATTGTCCTGTCACAAACCATGCTTAGCTGAACCGTTGTGAGTCATTTCAGAGACATGAATTTTCTGCAGTGTATTTTTGCAAAAAATACCAGTATCCATCTGTATTGCTGCTCAGGGTATTTCTTCGCTACGGTCTACTGTCATTAAAAATAATCGCATCTGCAGCTCTATTATGTAGCACCTCATGTTGTGGGCTGGGTGACAGAGGCAACACACGTAGAGCATGAAAGGGCATTAATGAAGCGTATTCGTGCTAAAGAAATTCAAGGATATACCACTGAAAGATCAGTGCTCTCTACACCCTAACCTTAGAGAGCTTGCGGTGTACACAGCTCCATTGTTTTGTTGTGCTGCTAACCTAAAGTGTAGAAATGGTGAAATGGGGCAACTATTGCCATATTTCATGGTCCGGATGGAACAAATCCAGAGTCCGGACCACTTTCCTCTAATTGGTGACCACTAGCATAGAGTATTGTGATGTTTATTGCAACTTCCGTATCTGCATTCATACCTTTGAAAACAGCGTGTCATCTCAGTGATGCATCTTTCTCTCTCCACTTTCCTCTTTCCCTCCTCTCCCCAATGAATTCAGAGTACAGTGTTGTTTGGCCATTTACTTGTGGCATATAACCAATCCCATAATACTGTGGGTGGGACACTGAGCCAGACTACAAGCAGTAACATTTCAGAGAGAGATGGTGGCATCAGAGCCAACAGACTGCATTTTAAAATGTATTGGCAATCAGATCAGACAAAATAGCGATTCCGATAATTACAAAAATGATGAATATCAGATCTGATTATTGGCCAGGCTGTTAATTGGTCTACCCCTAACAGAAATGCCTTGATGAGAGGGGTCGATGAAGAATGACCAGACTGGTTCGAGCTGACAGAAAGGCTACGGTAACTCAGATAACCCCTCAGTGCAATTGTAGTGAGCAGAATAGCATCTCAGAAAACACAACAGGTCAAACCTTGAGGCGAAGGAGTTACAACAGCAGAAGTCCACGTCGGGTTCCACATCTGTCAGCCAAGAACAGAAAGAACAGAAAGCTGAGGCTGCAGTGGGCACAGGCTCACCAAAGCTGGACAGATAAAGACTGGAAAAACATAGCCTGGTCTGATGAATCTCGATTTCTGCTGAGGTACACAGATGGTAGGACGGAATTAGATGCAATGCCAGGCGGGGGTTTGGAGCACATATCACTGCAGACAGGCAGAATGCCGTGCCGCTATCCCCCTCAATCCCTTTACAATATGTAACAATATTCATTCACATTTTCCAAACAAAGCCTTCCACAGTATAAAGAAAGAAATGCACTAATATAGCATAATTCAAATAATGTTAAATGTTTCCCAAAGTCTAAGTGGGAGTTGACTAATTGAAAGAACTTGTCCCCACATATGTTGCATTTTCATTGCAATGGGCATTAAATCTCTTAAACTCTCATCCTCCACAATATTAATCTGCTGGCAGAGTGCAGCTATTCACTTTGTTATGCCAATCCCAAAGCCGTATTCACGATTAGCTTAAGGGCATCAAGTACTTCTTTGAACTCCACATGAAAAACATCGCATTCTTTGTTTTGGTGATAGTTAAGACTTGACATGCTGCTGTGGTAAATAAAAAGCACTTTACAGAAGCTGAAATGTGTTTGATTTCTGTCAAAAGTTCCATCTAGGCTTGTTTTGCACAACAAATAGTGTTAAGAGCTCCTTTCCCCATCACTTGATCATTGACACAGAATCACTGTTGTGTGTGTGTGTTTGTGGTGTCCAATCCTGTCAGCCAAGAACAGAACAGAAAGAAAAGCCTCAGTGATAACCCCTCAGTGCAATTGTAGTGAGCAGAATAGCATCTCAGAAAACACCACAGGTCAAACCTTGAGGCGAAGGGGTTACAACAGCAGAAGTCCACGTCGGGTTCCACATCTGTCAGCCAAGAACAGAAAGAACAGAAAGCTGAGGCAGCAGTGGACACGGGCTCAACAAAACTGGACAACTGGAAAAACAGCCTGGTCTAATGAATCTCGATTGCTGCTGAGGTACACAGATGGTAGAACCACTGCAGTCTCAGCTTTGTGTTCTTGATTGACAGAATTGGAACCCGACGTGGTCTTCTGCAGAGCAGTTTTATATTAACAGTTGTCAGTACCTTTTAATATTATACCGATAGGCTACAATCTTGCTGCAAAAATTTAATTGGCAATGTTCTTGTGTGCTGTGAGGTTTGGGCTTTTGAACCTAAAATGTGGATATGTTCTTGTCTGCTGTGTGCAAAATATTCTGATTATTATTGATTCTACTGTACTTTTTTTCAGTTGTTGTTGGAGACATGCGAACCAACAGATGAGTATCAGCTTTTATTTTGGAAAGAAAATGCAAAGTGAACTCAGGAGCTGGTCAGACCAGTATGCCTGTTAATCTCTGAACATGGGCAGAGCATATATTTTATAAAAAGCAAACTTTCACCACTTGTTTTTCTGAATAATACCATGTGAAATTATAAAAATGTAATTGCCTTTATGTAGATTCAATGCTGTCCTAATGATGTTTAGATCACACCTAAATGTCAATTGAAGTAAGAAAAAAAAAAAAAGGCAAAATAAAATTAGATTGGTGAGAGAACATACATTTTCTGGCATGAATTTTGCACTGTGGGCAGTACCGTTATATGGGGTGTGGACTGGAGAAATGGTGACAGCATTCACGTTGAGTAGTTTAGGATGCCGACCCCACTCTAGCCATTTAAAGGCCATTTTACACTGGACCTAACACTATAAAAATCTAGATGAATTGTAGGGCCTTATAATTTCCATGATGCTGGAATGTGTGGAATTGAAATTATGATCTACAGTATAAAACAGAGAATATCACCATATTTGTTACACATTTGGGATAAACATACATGCACAATTAATCAAATAAAATATATATATATATACAGTGAGGAAAATAAGTATTTGAACACCCTGCTATTTTGCAAGTTCTCCCACTTAGAAATCATGGAGGGGTCTGAAATTTTCATCGTAGGTGCATGTCCACTGTGAGAGACATAATCTAAAAAAAAAAAATCCAGAAATCACAATATATGATTTTTTAAGTATTTATTTGTATGATACAGCTGCAAATAAGTATTTGAACACCTGTCTATCAGCTAGAATTCTGACCCTCAAAGACCTGTTAGTCTGCCTTTAAAATGTCCACCTCCACTCCATTTATTATCCTAAATTAGATGCACCTGTTTGAGGTCGTTAGCTGCATAAAGACACCTGTCCACCCCATACAATCAGTAAGAATCCAACTACTAACATGGCCAAGACCAAAGAGCTGTCCAAAGACACTAGAGACAAAATTGTACACCTCCACAAGGCTGGAAAGGGCTACGGGGAAATTGCCAAGCAGCTTGGTGAAAAAAGGTCCACTGTTGGAGCAATCATTAGAAAATGGAAGAAGCTAAACATGACTGTCAATCTCCCTCGGACTGGGGCTCCATGCAAGATCTCACCTCGTGGGGTCTCAATGATCCTAAGAAAGGTGAGAAATCAGCCCAGAACTACACGGGAGGAGCTGGTCAATGACCTGAAAAGAGCTGGGACCACCGTTTCCAAGGTTACGGTTGGTAATACACTAAGACGTCATGGTTTGAAATCATGCATGGCACGGAAGGTTCCCCTGCTTAAACCAGCACATGTCAAGGCCCGTCTTAAGTTTGCCAATGACCATTTGGATGATCCAGAGGAGTCATGGGAGAAAGTCATGTGGTCAGATGAGACCAAAATAGAACTTTTTGGTCATAATTCCACTAACCGTGTTTGGAGGAAGAAGAATGATGAGTACCATCCCAAGAACACCATCCCTACTGTGAAGCATGGGGGTGGTAGCATCATGCTTTGGGGGTGTTTTTCTGCACATGGGACAGGGCGACTGCACTGTATTAAGGAGAGGATGACCGGGGCCATGTATTGCGAGATTTTGGGGAACAACCTCCTTCCCTCAGTTAGAGCATTGAAGATGGGTCGAGGCTGGGTCTTCCAACATGACAATGACCCGAAGCACACAGCCAGGATAACCAAGGAGTGGCTCTGTAAGAAGCATATCAAGGTTCTGGCGTGGCCTAGCCAGTCTCCAGACCTAAACCCAATAGAGAATCTTTGGAGGGAGCTCAAACTCAGTGTTTCTCAGCGACAGCCCAGAAACCTGACTGATCTAGAGAAGATCTGTGTGGAGGAGTGGGCCAAAATCCCTCCTGCAGTGTGTGCAAACCTGGTGAAAAACTACAGGAAACGTTTGACCTCTGTAATTGGAAACAAAGGCTACTGTACCAAATATTAACATCAATTTTCTCAGGTGTTCAAATACTTATTTGCAGCTGTATCATACAAATAAATAGTTAAAAAAATCATACATTGTGATTTCTGGATTTTTTTTTTTTTAGATTATTTCTCTCGCAGTGGACATGCACCTACGATGACAATTTCAGACCCCTCCATGATTTCTAAGTGGGAGAACTTGCAAAATAGCAGGGTGTTCAAATACTTATTGTCCTCACTGTATATATATATATATATATATATATATATATTTTTTTTTATTACTTTTTTTTATTAAGTTAACAGTGGAATTCAATTTGATGGAAATTTGTTATTAAATTGATCATCTTAAAAATAAGCTAAAATGTTTTTTTGAGTGTGACCAACCTGTTCAATAAACTCAAAGTCACAGGAAACACAATGGAAACCGACAAGAATGCCTCGCTACATAATGCAGTAGTAGCCTTTCTGAGGGACTCAATATGGGTAACATGGTCTTGATTGTGAGACAATTCTCATCAGATAACTCCGAAGTCCTGGCCTCTGAAAGTTTGGTGACAGATCTGTCAGATAGTACAGCAATGATCACCCATCTTTGTTCGTGAAGTTGAGAGAACACGTCGCTGACTGAATTCCAACATGTTTTACAGGACTGTATTAGTTTGTTCTGGGGCAAAATATGCTGTTCCTTCTTTTTCATCAGTGCCACGGTTGACACAATATGGTGAAAATGGCTCACCAGTCTTGTGCATGCTCCAACCAGTCGGGTCATGGCGTTAGCCTTCAATCCATATTTATGGCATGTGTGTGAGCGAAACATACCACTGACTTCCATTCCAGAAGTTCTTTGTTTTCACTTGCATTGCCAAGGACACAAGCCGTGACCTTGTGTTCAAGACCCCAATTGCTAATGGCTCCTCGAAGGTGCTCTTTCAAGTTATCCATGTGTGTCTGGAACACCTTACTGAGAAGTTCAATTTCAATGATAAAATGGCACATTATGGTGTAGCACTATCCAAGTTCATGGGCAATGGAGGAGACAGCAAAGAGTTTAGTATTTTATTCACACACTTTAGCTTCACAGAAAATAAAACGGCTCTTGGTGGCCATCTCAAATAGGGACCTCAATATAAACAGTCTCTGTCTTGCTGAGTCACACTCTCTCTCTCCCCCCCACTCTGACGTGCCTTTTCAGGTCTCCCTCTGCCATCACTATAATGAGAGACACGTGTTAAGAGATAATTACGACCCAGGTGACGAGCCTTACCACGCTCCCTCTCCCAATAGACCGACACATGACCACACCCCCCATGCCACATATGGTCATGTAATACTCCATTGTAATTGATGTCCAGCCGTCCGTGGTTTTCGCAACATACTCTGCCTTCTCCAGAGTCTCTTTGATATCCGCCATCATGTTTTGATGCGTCAGCTCCAGCCTTGAAATTATAATTTTTCTCCATGGTACCGTGTATTCAGACTCAATGTATTCCATACATTTTCGGATGCCTCGCCCTCAATGAAAGTGAGGAGAAACATGTCCCTTGCAGTCATCTCTGTGAAGAGCTTGGTTATTTTTTTGGAGCAGGCAGGATAACAGTGGTGGCGAGTTGAGGAAGTGAATGAAGTGATCGTCACTTGCTTGCTTTGCCTAATAGTCTCTCCTAGGCTAACCTCAAGTGCCTATAATGAATGTGGCTGTGCATGGCTCCAGTGGAATTGTTATATGCAAGCTTGAAATGACATAGATAGGGGCATAGATTTGTGATCTTTTCTTATAGTGTATGGTATGAGAAACTCTTTTTATTGAAACATTGATCATTTAAATTGTGCAATATAGAACTTTATTTTGATGAGAAATTATAATGTGCATTTTGCGCAAGCATTAAAAAAAAATTGTTATCATATCAAATCGAGATAATATCGAATTGTGAAGCTCAAATCCTATATTGAACTGAATCGTGAGTTGACAATATCATCCCATCCCTAAAGTTGAGAAATTTTAACATCATAATTTTATGAAAACAACAATATATTATTATTTGTTGTTGTTGTTATACAAAAATTGATTTCAGTAAAAATTCTTCAATTAATATCTATAAAGTATAAAGTGGGCTAAGACTATCAAAAATTAGACAAAAAAGGCAGGCTACACAGTGAATATACTGTACAATGTGAAGCTGTTTTCCACCCTTTGTTTCACTGTGTTTTTTATTTATTCAGTCTGGTTCTTTTTAAGACTTAGCCTAAGTGAAAACACCCTTTCTTGAACAGTATTTCTCTTGGCAGTGCAGCATGATTGCACATGACTCTGCCAGCCAAGAACAGAACACTGAGGCTGCTGTGGGTCTACCATCTGTGTACCTCAGCAAAAATCCAGATTCATCTGACCAGCCAATTTTGCACCCCCAAAAAACAAAACTTCAAATGAAAATGAGAAATACGTATTTTGTCTCAAAATAAATGTGATAATTTACAGGATTTTCATTAGCTATATAAATTTGCAACATTTTGAGAAATATAACCTTAGATAAAACTGCCTCAAAATCAAACTGTAGACATGACACACAATGATCACATGGCTCAGGAATATTGCTTTATGACAAACAGGGGTTTGGGAAAGTACTGTGGTAGTTTTTGATGCTATTTAGTGTTTTGGGCACAAATCAATTGAGCCTTTAGCCCCATATACCCTACTATTTGCACTGTTGTTATTTATTTAATTTTATTAATATATTTAAATAATTAATTTGTATAGGCCTATGGGATGACTGAAACAGAAACCAGGAGAAGCTGCTACTACAAGCTAAACAGATTTTTTTGTGTGAAATGGAGTAAATAATATGTTTAATAAAAAAGTTATTTAATTTTTTGAATTTTATGTTGGCCATGTCATTTACTTTGTGTGATATCAGATGTATATCGGCATCGGACGATCACTAATTTACATTTGTTTAAATCACTGCACAATGACTGTTAAAAAAATATTGTCAATTGGAACAATTATGATAACGAGTTTCTGCCATGAACATCTATTTCTGTTGCAATAAATTAAATCAGTACATTTAAAAAGCATTTATTTTTGTTTGGCTGCTCGCAGCAATGCAGACTTTTTATTCATTACAGGCGTTTGCAGTTTAATAATCGCACTATTGCATTATTCAGTTGTAATTTAAATATTGTGCATCCCTACAACAAATCTATAAGATGTTTAAAATCTAAATTAATAATTACTTTGGATGTATTTTCAAAGTTGTTTTGTAAGGGAAGATTTATTTCGCAGCAGGTTTAATAACTACAGTCATGAAATGTGTTCAACTGTGTGAATGTAAAGAATGAAGAATGAACACCAACCTGTTTGTTCGTCAGTGTGTTCGGTTTTAATTCTGCATGCTTCTGGATAACCCATATCTTCACTCTCCTCTTTAATAAACATCTTTACAACAGTGTCACACAGATTTCACTTGTTCTTGTTGTTGTTGTTCTTCTTCTTCTTCTTCCCTAATGGCGATTCACTAAAAAATACAGCGCATTATCGCCACCTACTGTAAGCCTGGACCGGTATTTTTCCCTAGATGTAAACGGGAACATTTTAACGCATTAATTAGGACATACTGTCTACATACATATAAAGCATTAACCACAATACTAATTACATTATGATGGTATTTAGGGGTCTATTTTCTCTAAAAAGTTAAAGTTAACATGAACAGAAAACAATATAAATTAGGTTTGGAATATATTATTCAGGCTTTGTGGATATTACTTTTTCATCGAAGAAAAAGAAAACTTACAGTGTGATCAAAATTAATATTATCTGAGTGAATTACATTCTGAACCATTCCATTTTTGTAATCACCAATTAGTTAAAAAATAATAATTCTGATTAGGAACAATAATAAAATAGGTTTCAAATGTTTTTACCCCCTTTGAAGTGAAGATCTAAAAATGGGCTGGTTTGAGTATTTCATACCTGCTGATCTCCTATTTTCACGCATAACAAAAAAAGCTTACTCAGAATGGTGCCAAAAACAAACAAAAAAACATCCGGTGAGTGGCAGTTCTGCGGATGGAAATGCCTTGTTAATGAGAGAGGTCAACGGAGAATGATCTGACTGCTTCAAGCAGACAGAAAGGCTATGGAAACGATAGGTTACGGCTGTAACCATGGTTCCCTAAAAGGAAAAAATGAATGCTATGTCATAGCTGACACTATGGGGTTATCTCCACAGGCATAGCCAATCTCTGAAACTCTTTCAAATCTTGCCAATTTTAATGGGCAGATAGCGTGTTGTGCTCTGCCTCTCTCATAGTCAAGCACCGATCTCTGGAGAGCAAGGTCGGGAGAGGTGATTAGTAAAGGATTCACACCTGTGCAGAAATTGACTAACAGCTGATTTGTACTGCAGCGAGCAGTGGCGGGGTTAAAAGGAGCAGGGTCAGCAGCAGACAGAGAGAGAGAGAGAACTGAACTGAGCACCGACATGTGTGTGTGACTGTTTAAATCAATAACATTTAATCTGTCCCCCTCTTCCTCTTTCTACTGGTGAACTGGGAAAGTGTTACAGTGGTCACGTCAAGATGCTTCCGAGGACAACTGGCTCGCCTCTCTAGCCCACCTGGATACAGAGATAGGGGACATTCAGGAGGGGTCATGTATGCTTTTTAGTCGAGGTGTTCCACCCTCCGAGCCTGATCTGAGCAAGCCTGGTTCTTCATTTTTTTACACTTTCTGCACATTCCTCCATGCCCAGAGGTGTCACACAGCTCAGATAAAGTCACTGACACTGTCCCCATGGAGCTCACATAAACCTCATAGGATAAATTCACCGTACCCCCTGTTTTTTTGGACACATCTAGGGTGCACATGCATGAATGGTGATCCTCCTGCCATCATCGATCATCATGTCAGGTTTTATGAAGCTTGTCCTTGTTGGTATTACCGGTTCCGCCTACGTCTTGACTACACTTTTCCTCAGGTATTTCACTGCTTGTTTAATGACCCGGTTATGTCGTGTGCATGTTTTGTGTCGCAGGTGACTTCAAAGATTTGTAGAATGTGATTTATTGTTTCCTTTGTGCAACAGGCCCCCAGACATCATACCTCTTCCAAGTCAAGTCAATTTTATTTGTATAGCGCCTTTCACAGTACACATCGTTTCAAAGCAACTTTACAGAAGATCAGGCATTAAAAGTCGATAAAACTGTAATGTCTATAATGTTGATGAATCATCATTGTGTAATTAGATAAAATATGATTGCTAATCATGTTTAAAAATAAGTAATTAAATAATAATTGTATTAATAACCCCAGTGAGCAAGCTGAAGGTGACTGTGGCAAGGAACACAAAACTCCATAAGATGTTGATTAATGGAGAAAAATAACCTTGGGAGAAACCAGACTCACTGTGGGGGCCAGTTCCCCTCTGGCTAACATCATGAATATAATGTAAATATTATTTATGTATAGTTAAAGTCATGGTTTAAAATTATTAAACTAAATAAGTGTTAAGGGTCAGTGTTTAAACATTGATTTTTTTTTAACTGTAAGATTAATGACCAATGTCTTTGAAGTCCATCCTGGATTAACTGCAGAAGTTCACATAGATTAAATTGTCCTTGTTAATTGGCTGGAGAAGGCTTTTTTTGACAATTGTTAGTCTATGCATTCCATTTCAAGATCGTACTCCATCAAAAGACCGAGGTGATACAGGCAGAGATCAGGGATGTGAAATGCAGTTCAACCTGGCCAGTAAATCCAAGGTTCAGACAATGGTACAAATGGTTCCAAGTTCTTGTCCCCAATCCGCAGAGGTTTTTAGTTGTTCCACCCATTCCTCCTTTGCTTCTTCCGCTGTGAATACAGTTTCTTTGCCAACTTCGCAAGGCAGATTGATCCTGTGTAGAATAGTTTTAAATGATGGTTGTCCTGTCAGAGCTTTTCCCAAATTACGTTCCCAATTTAGGGATTCCCACACCACCAACTTTAATTGGTGCATAGATGAAGCCTAGTGTCGTGTCCGTAGACGGAACCACTTACTCAATGATTGTCTAATCATTTTGTCCTTTTTGGCCAACGTGTTCCTGTGGGCGCATTTTAGTACCAGTTCGTGTGTTAGTTTTGGGACCAGGAATGTCTTGAGAATGTCCATCCATTGGAGTTTCAATTGGGCAGTTGTAACTTCATGTAACATTCGTTCCAGTTCTTTGGTTTGTTTTGGAGTGATCTTTCCTTTCCAATTAAATTATATTCCAGGTATTTTTGTTTGTCCATTACCCCCATAGATGGTATCACTCCCTCCTTCATGGTGTGGGCGACCAGACGGACAAAAGGGGAAGGGGAGAGACTGAGACTGAGATGGTGACTGACCGGCCCAGCCCTTAGAACCAATCGGGGGGCTGGGTCTTAATGTGCCTCATGACGAGCCTCTCGAAGCACTTTATGATGATGGGTGTGAGTGCGACGGGACGGTAGTCATTGAGGCAGGACACTGAAGACTTCTTTGGCATGGGGACGATGGTGGTGGCCTTGAGGCACGTTGGAATGACGGCGCTGCTCAGAGAGAGATGTTGAAGATGTCGATAAGAACATCCGCCAGCTGGTCTGCACATCCTCTGAGCCCCTCTGAGGATTGTTGTCTGGTCCAGCAGCCTTCCGTGGGTTGACTCTACGTAGAGTTTTCCTCACATCCGCCTTTAGGCACATGTGCCTAAAGTTCTGGCCACTCCCTTTAGGGCTCAGGCGGTAACCTTGAATGCTTTTTCTCCTCTTCCTGATGAATCAGCAAGGCACAAAAATTTGACATGCTCTGCCATGTGAGGGTGCTGCACATGTACATTGATCGTGCAAGTCAGTTCAGGTTGACGGAGAAGCTCTTTGTTTGCTTTGGAGGCTGGTCGAAATGTTTTTCCATCTCAAAGCATAGAATTTCTTATTGGCTTGTTGACGCCATAATGCTCACTTACGATATTCATGGTGTCCCATAGGGGCATGGCTTCCTCCTGGGTTTGGGTGAACTGTGTGTCCTTGCAGGACATCTGTCTGGTGGCAGGCTGGGCTTCCCCTTACACTTTTTCCAGATTCTATAACTTGGAGGTTTCCTTTCTCTCTTCCCAGGTCTTAGCAGTGAAGGAGAGTTGATTATCTTGTGGCTGTTGGGCACAGTGTAATGTTTATGTCTTACTATTCGGTTGGCTAGTGGCATTTGTTAGGCGTCATCGTCTGTGACAATTCTATGCTTTTCCCATTACAGTGTGGATGTATATTTACACATCTGCGTGTTTGTGCGCAATGTTTAACTATTGGATGGATCCGACGGACAGGGTACTAAACTACTAAAGTACGACTTCAGTTAGCGAGGAGGTGTCCACCTTCTGTAAAGGCATCCTCTCTTTATTTCACTACCTGATGGCTAGTGTTATTGCTGAACTCTACCCCTTCGAGGGGACTTTTTCATTCTCCTTCCTTCCTTTCTATTGTTCAATTTGAAAAGGAGATTGTGTTTGTGTTTTTCTGCTCTCTTGGCTAGTGGTGCAATACATGTGTACAATCAGTAGCACAGTGAAATTGTATAGGGTCACCATAGTGTCAGCAACTGAAGCAGCATCGAAGTGATAAACTTAAAAAGGAATGCTAAGGTTAAGACTGGTTCCTCAAAAGGAGGGATGAGACACTTCGTATGCTTGCTAAGTTGAAAATCCTGATAAGGCTGTGTGCTCCAGTTTCTATGTCCACGTGACTCATGCATCGGGGCGGAGAATTAAGCACCTTCTGCCAATAGATTGGCATGATGGTAAAGGGCTTCAGAGATTGTCACCTGACGCAACAAGTCTCTATTTTCATGCTCTCATGTACTTATTCCCCCCCTTCTCTAGTTTATATTTGATTTGACAATGAAATAAATGAACAATGAATTTTGACCCAGCCCATTTCTTGTTATTTCTCCTTTTTAAAACCGGATATAAGCAGCAACGATGGAATGACATTTTTACCGGTCACTTTAAGGTGTGAAATCTCTCTAAATTGGAATAATTTTAACAGTTATACTAAAAGTGTGCCTTTATGGTAGCAGGAGTTTATATTTTCGTATCACACATTTTTTAAACTCTCTAGTGAAACAAATAGTGTGTGAATATGCCAACAATCATGTCAGGGGCATCGCCAAAACATATGAAATGGTGAACACATTTGTCCCATTTGTGTCTGATACAGGATTCTAGCTACTCAACAGTCCTGGGTTGTCTTTGTCGTATTTTTCATTTCATGATGCACCAAATGTTTTCAATTAGTGAAATGTTTTCAATTAGTTTTCAATTACCCGGACTCTTCTACTACGAAGCCATGCTGTTGTAATAGATGCAGTATGCGGTTTAGCATCGTCTTGCTAAAATATGCAAGGCCTTCCCTGAAAAGGATGTCATCTGGATGGAAGCGTATGTTGCTCTAAAACCTGTATATACACCTTTCAGCAAATAATGGTGCCTTTTCCAGATGTGCAAGCTGCCCATTCCATAGGCACTAATGCACCCCCATACCATCAGAGATGCAGGCTTTTGAACTGAGTGCTGATAACAAGCCGGATGGTCCCTCTCCTCTTTAGTCTAGAGGATGCGGCGTCCATGGTTTCCAAAAATAATTTCAAATTTCGATTTGTATGACCACCAACAGTTTTCCACTTTGCCTCAGTCAATTTAAAATGAGCTTTGGCCCAGAGAAGACAGCGGCATTTCTGGATCATGTTCACATATAGCTTCTTCTTTGCATGATAGAGCTTTAACCTGCATTTGTGGATGGTACGGTGAACTGTGTTCACAGACATTGAGTTCTGGAGGTGTTCTGAGCCCATGCAGTGATTTCCATT
Organism: Moxostoma hubbsi; assembly: GCA_032164185.1. NCBI lineage: Eukaryota > Metazoa > Chordata > Actinopteri > Cypriniformes > Catostomidae > Moxostoma > Moxostoma hubbsi. Next base: position 1,736,680 of record JAVLUX010000187.1, read on the forward strand.
ACAGAATCATGCCTGTTTTTAATGCAGTGGTGCCTGAGGGCCAAAAGATCACAGGCATCCAGTATTGATTTTCGCCCTTGTCCCTTGAGTAGAGATTTCTCCAGATTCTCTTAATCTTTTGATGATATTATGTACTGTAGATGATGAGATATTCAAAGTCTTCACAATTTTACATTGAGTAACATTATTCTGAAATTGTCCTACAATTTGTAGACACAGTTTTTCACAGATTGGTGAACCTCTGCCCATCTTCACCTCTGAGAGATTCTGCCTCACTAAGATACTCTTTTTATACCCAATCATGTTACTGACCTGTTGCCAATTAACCTATTTAGTTGCAAAATGTTCCTCTAGCTGTTTCTTTTTAGTTACAATTTGTTTCCAGCCTTTTGTTGCCACCATCCCAACTTTTTTGAGACGTATTACGGCCATCAAATTTAAAATTACCTTATTTCTTTCTTAAAATGGTACATTTCCACAGATTAGACATTTTATGTTTTCTATATTCTATTGTGAATAACATATGGGTTTAAGATTTGCAAATCATTGAATTATGTTTTTATTTACATTTTACACAGCATCCCAACTTTTTGGGAATTGGGGTTGTACAATTATTATTTAATTGTTATACACAATTTCCAAACATATTTAATTAAAATAAACAATGATCACTCTTTATAGATATTACAGTTTTCTTTTCTGTTAAAGCATGATTAGCTGTAAAGCTGCTTTGAAACCATGTGTTAATAAAAATGACTTGACTTCACACACCATGTACATGCAATGACATACCATTACCTGCAGTTTGCTCACTACAATAACTCTGGGCAATCCCCTTTTGTATGACTTCTTAAAGACCTTTAAGAGTGGAAAGTTTTTCCACACAAAGAGCAGTGTTATAGCTTCTGTCCAGTATGCGATTTCTCATGTCGTTTTAGGGCGTATGACCAACTAAATATCTTTTCACATTGATGGCACGAGTAAGGCTTTTCTTTAGTGTGGATTCTCATGTGATCCTTAAGGACACCTCTCTTTGAGAAACTCTTTCCACACTGATGGCATGTGAAAGGCTTCTCTCCAGTGTGAATTCTCATGTGCCCATAAAAGCTTCCTCTACTCATAAAACCTTTTCCACACTGAAGACATGTGTAAGGCTTTTCTCCAGTGTGATATCTTATGTGATCCTTAAGCCCTCCTTTCTTAGCAAAACTCTTTCCACACTGATGGCATGTGAAAGGTTTCTCTCCAGTGTGAACTCTCATGTGCTCATTAAGTGATCCTTTATATGTGTAACCTTTTCCACACTGAGGGCATGTGTAAGGCTTCTCTCCAGTGTGAGATTGTAGGTGTCTTCCAAGGCCTTGTTTGTCTGTGTATTGTTTTCCACACTGAGGGCATGTGAAAGGTTTTTCTCCAGTGTGAATTAGCATGTGCTCGTTCAGACTTATTTTCAGTGTGAAACTCTTTCCACACTGAGGACATTTAAAAGGCTTCTCTCTAGTGCGAAATCGTATGTGTCTTCTAAGGCCTCGTTTGTCTATGTAACTTTTTCCACACTGAGGACATGTGAAAGGTTTCTCTCCAGTGTGAATTTGTATGTGCTTACTAAGATTCCCTTTCAGTGTGAAACTCTTTCCACACTGATGGCATGTCAAAGGATTTTTAGCTTGAGTTTTGTTTTGTGATGAATTCTTCTCAGTCTGTGAACAACCAAAATATTTTTCTCCAGTTACAAAATGAAGATTCTGATTCTGATGTTTCACCTCCACTTCATTCAGTTCTTGACTTTCCTTCACTTCATTCAATTCTTGATTTTCCTCTTTCATTTCTGTCAAGTCTATAAAGAAAAAATACAAAAAGCAATTAAAGTGACCTGCAATGTAATGGAAGAAATTTCCATGGGACTACTTCAATATCATATTGCACAAAAGGTTCTTAAAACGCAGAGGCATTATGCCCCCTTTGAAATTCCAGAGATGTATTTTTCCTTAGATAATCAAAATGTATTATTATTGCGTGTAGAAAATACTGTCTGTGGCTGAAATCTTTCTTAACATGTCTAAATTTTGTCAGTCGCATTGAGTCCCATTCTCCGCTAGAGGCAGCGTCTCATGGCTGCTTCGGAGATGGCACTCACGGTGAAAGGTTGAGCACCAAGGGAAAACACGTAACATGATATTAAAAACTAATTAATTTTAACAACTTCAGTATAGTTTTTTTTATCCCCTTTCCCCCCAAAATGGAATGCCCAATTCCCACTACTTTGGTCCTCGTGGTGGTGCGGTTACTCACCTCATTCCGGGTGGTGGAGGACAAGTCTCAGTAGCCTCCGCTTCGAATATGTTTTCAGACAATGGGGGGGCCTTGGAGTCAAAAAGGTTGAGAACTACTGGACTAGAGAACTGCTGTGTCCATATCAGCATAATGTTAACTTGAGAACTGTTGCGACCAGATTATCATCATACGATGACAAAACGGTAATGCAATCAAGCCATACATATTTCCAGTATGTATTCTACTTCCTTCTCTTCAGCAAAACATACATTTCACCCCTATTAATAAAACCTTCGGAACACGCATGCTCATAGTATCAGCAGCTCACTCATCAGTTCTCAGCATGTTGGACACGTCCAAGAGAGGTGATTCTCAGTTCAGTGGACTGTTGACTCTAGAACTGTTGCTACCAACTCATTGTATTGTTGACTCCTGAGCTGACGTAGTGGCCAAATCATCCCACAAAACAGAGCAGCTCAGTTGACGTGTGTTGAGTGTTAATTTTATTTTGACAAAATATATCCACCAAAATAATCAAAGAATTCCATAGAAGCTTCACAGTACAGGTAATTCCAAAGAACACATTCCATGCTTGCATGTTCGCAGGCAGTCTAAAAACTGTTTCCCTTCCGCTCTCCTGACTCATCTGTTTCCTTCACCTAAATTACAGTGGCCATGCCCCCTTAATACTACACAAAATGGATAATATAACATGTAAAAAATCCTGAAAATACATATCATAACAAAGAATAAATACACCAAATATTTAAAGATCCAGAGACAATTACAAGCTACATTTCCTAACATATTTACAATATGGCTCTAACATCCCAGCCCCTAATTTTCCATTAAATGGAAATTAATTTAACCACAAAGAGCCGAAAATTTTCAAAGAGCCATGAAATATTGAATGATATAGTGCTTATAGAAATGAGAATGAAAATTCAAAAAACTTTTCCTATCCATCACCAGTCCTTGGACTATATTACTCCCGGTTATCGGCTCATTTCCAGTAGGAATGTAAGGCACATCCGAGAGACAGTTAATGATTGAGTAACTTGTGGATCAGTGTTGACTCAAGATGCAAACTGTTCCAAATGTTTCAGTCCAATTTGGTGAACTGCAGTGGTGGCACTAGAGGCTGGCCAGGGCTGGGCACCTTATCCAAATACATTTAAACTTTTCACAAGTCCTGACATTTAATCTCAGACTTGTGTCAGTTAGGATCACTACTTTATTTTAGAATGTGAAATGTCAGAATAATAGTAGAGAGAATGATTTATTTCCACTTTTAGTTCATCACATTCCCAGTGGGTCAGAAGTTTACATACACTTTATTAGTATTTGGTATTATTGCCTTTAAATTGTTTAACTTGGGTCAAACGTTTTGGGGAGCCTTCCACAAGCTTTAACTTCATGGCTGATGTCTTGAGATGTTGCTTCAGTATATCCACATAATTTTCCTTCCTCATGATGCCATCTATTTTGTGAAGTGCACCAGTCCTTCCTGAAGCATAGCAGTCCTACAACATGATACTGTTACCCCCATGCTTCATGGTTTGGCTCACAAGCCTCATCCTTTGTCCTACAAACATAATAATGGTCATTATGGCCAAACAGTTCAATTTTTGTTTCATTAGACCAAAGGACATTTCTCTAAAAATTAAGATCTTTGTCCCCATGTGCACTTGCAAACTGAAGTCTGGACTTTGTATGGCTGTTTTGGAGAAGTGGCTTCTTCCTTGCTGAGCAGCCTTTCAGGCTATGTTGATATAGGACTAATTTTACTGTGGATATAGATACTTGTCTACCTGTTTTATACAGCATCTTCACATGGTCCTTTGCTGTTGTTCTGTTCTGTTAATCTCTAGGAGAAAGAATGCGTCTCCTTCCTGAGTGGTATGATGGCTGCATGGTCCCATGGTGTTTGTACTCGCATACTGTTGTTTGTAAAGATTAACGTGGTACCTTCAGTCATTTGAAAATTGCTTCCAAGCATGAACCAGACTTGTGGAAGTCCACAATAATTTTTCTGAGGTCTTGGCTGATTTCTTTTGATTTTTCCATGATGTCAAGCAAAGAGGCACTGCGTTTGAAGGTAGGCATTAAAATGCCTCCAATTCAGTACAGCTATTTGGCTAATTGTCTAATGGCTTGACATAATTTTCTGGATTTTCTCAAGCTGCTTAAAGGCACAGTTAACTTAGTGTATGTGAACTTCTGACCCCCTAGAACTGTGATATAGTTAATTAAAAGTGAAACAATCTGTCTGTAAACATTTTTTTTTTTTTTTAAATTACTTGTGTCATGCACGAAGTAGATGTCCTTAATAGCTTGCCAAAACTATAGTTTGCTAATATTAAATCTGTGGAATGGTTAAAAATTGAGTTTTAATGACTTTAACCTAAGTGTATGTAAACTTCTGACTTCAGCTGTATATATGAAAAAATAACTGAGCTGAGGGTCTCTGGTTGAGTTGACACAGAATGACCCATCTGAATTATGGTAAGTGTGATTCTTGAAAAATAAAAGTGATATTTAGTGTTATAATGATCATATACTGTATTGGCCTATATGTTTGTTTTCTTGTTTTTATCCACACATTTACAAGTAGGTTATATGCTGCAGCAGAATGCACCACTCTCAAAAATTACAACGTTACAAAATTACAAATTACAATGATTAAAATTAATTTTTGTGAAATGTCAACATTTATTGCATACAAGGGCTTTGCTAGACTTCAGTGACATCTGGGGCTTAGCCCACAGGCCATATTATAATATAAAAATAAGAATATTCCTTAATTCCATGACTTAAAAAATAACCACCCTACCTGTCAAATAACAATTAGGGCCTACGTTAAGTGCACAACACTGTAACAGTTCAGAACTTTATGAGCAAACATCAGACGCACAATAAATGGTTCAAACAAATGTTTAATTTAAATTGTGGATCAAAGTGAAAATTACAACTTGTTGGCTCATTGTTCATTGTTCAGAAACTAACTAATAAAATCTAAGTAATTTAACCATTTAAATTTGCAGTTGTCATAAATAAATCAAATGGAATGTGATGTGGTGGACAACAGCAAAGTGGAGTGCCTGGGATTTACATACAACACTTCTAACCTGGAAGATAACATGGCTATGCAACCAAGCTGAATTTGTGGAAAGTTTATGCAAGCTATCATTTCATGAATGACGTGTGCATTAGTACATGAGTTTTCAACATATTGGTGCCTGTCAAGGGAGGCGCGAGATATAGGCTCACACTCACAAGTGAAGTGAAAAATAATTGGAACTGCTGTGAATTATATACAGTAGGTTAATTTCAAGATATTGTATATGATAACATCCCCTCAGTTTCAGTATTGTTTAGAGAGGAAAACCCAATAACAACCCTGAGCGGGACTGCGCAAATCTGTCAGTTTTTTTTTATCTCCTGAATAAGTTACATTTCCTATAACTGCTGCAGTGTCCGAATACTAATAACTCTGTGCTGATGCGCCAAAAGTCCAAGGATTTTGTTATTGCTAAATCCTAAATTAAAATTGGTCTATTATTTAATTACATCCTCCAAATCCATCTCTTGCATTAATGACGCTGCTGGCTCGGCATCTGTTCTATCGGTGTGATAATGATGCTCTGTTAAGCCTAATATTGAGATTTTTTCCCCTTGATATACTACTTTATTCTCACAAGGCTAAGACTTTATTCTAATCATTTTTACTTTATTCTCATACAAAATGTTATTTTGATTTTTTCAATCTATTTCGACTTTAATCTCATAATGCTACAACTTTATTCTAATAATATTTACTTTATTTGCAAAATATTCCGACTTTATAATCAAAATCTTTTTTATTATTATTATTATTATTTAACATGGCAATGAAACGCCATTGTAGGATCACTACAATCACTACCCCCCTCCCCTTTTGCTCTGGTGTGCAATGATTTGACAAGTTCAAAGTCATTTGATTTTAAACAATTTAAAAATCAAGGCACCACTTGGGGTACTGGGTAGCTCAGTGGTAAAAGACGCTAGCTACCATCCCTGGAGTTTGCTGGTTTGAATCCCAGGGCATGCTGAGTGACTCCAGACAGGACTCCTAAGCAACTAAATTGGCCCGGTTGATAGGGAGGGTAGAGTGACACGGGGTAACCTCCTCGTGATCACTATAAGGTGGTTTGAAAAAAACTCCACGCACATGACATGGAAATATGAACCAGCCTGGGCAGAGCGCATATACAGCCAGTGACAGTGTGATCATTTTTGTTTTATTTTATTGTGAGATGTATCATTTTTATTGTGCTATTTAGGCTTATAGCTCTCTGTTCTGCTATTATCTTTATTTCTGCGTACCGACTCCCGACTAAACCCAAATAACCAGAAAGTTGACCGGTGGATGGGTTAAAATCTACTTGGTGTGTGGATTGTTAAAAACAATTGAAAATTAGATATGAGGCTTATAGATTATATATTTATGCAAGCTAACATTGACATTATTGTCAATTAATGCAAGTTGGGCTCACTGATCGGAATTAATTTACATTTGAAGCCAGAATTGCAGCCTGCCTTTTTGCTTTTGTACCCTGATGTAATTAACATTAAGCCTTCTTTTCTTTCATCCCAAAATAACATTCGGGGCTATTAACAAAGTATCCGGGGCTTCAGCCCTATCAGCCAGTGTCTAGCTACACCGCTGTTGCCATATATAGAAAGGAAATATATGTTCTGTTGTCACTGTCAGAGACTGTCATGACACTGGCTACCTAGTGAACAGACACACCAGATATACAGTACCCTCAAATTAAGATAGATATATCCAAAAATCTTCTTTGTTCAGCTGAGCAACGGCATACTGTGTGCGAACATTCAGGTACCAGCAACACTGCTGGGGGAGGCGTTTAGAGGAGCATTTAAATGCAAGGACGCTCTATACTACATGTAAAACATCAACTGAGTAGAATTCACTCAAGATCAGTAAAAGAAGCCAATTTAATTACTCAATGACAATTGTAAGTAATAAAGTTGCAGCAGAAGATAATGTGACATTTTTTGAATGGACATTCTGCATTCATGATGCTAACATGCTATTCAGGGCCATAAGATGCGCCGATTACACTCTGTTATTATAATTTAGGATGACACTGATACTACTGCAAAGATGAGTGTGTAAAAGAGATTTAATGGGTAGAATACAGACTGACGAGAATGACGAGGCATACCTTACTGTTGACCTTATTCTGTGAGGGATAGTCTTACCAACTCTTCAATGGCACGATGGTATGAAGCCGCATAAAGCTCCTAAATCACATCTGATTTTCCACAACTCATCTGTTGTCTAGAGTTCTTTGTATAGTTCTTTTGTATACTGAATGTTCTTGGCCAGATACTTTATCAATGTTTTGACTGTGGAACAATCCAAAAACACTTGAATCTGCAGTACAGCCCATTAAAGAGACGGTACATCGATTCCTCACAGCCTCATTGTCATTCTCTTTAAAAATCAAAGATGGCGTTAGTGTGAATAAGGTCTAAGAATGGCTTTTGGCTGCAGACGGCACTTGATTGAAGCTGCATATCAATCAACAGTGTGAATTGGCACTTAAAGAGTATTTGAGTAGACTTGATTCATTTTATTAATTAATTCAACAAAAAAGTTAATATTTAATTTTTTTAAAATCATATGACATGTTCTTTGAAAATGCTTCTATGAAAATGATCATTCAGATGTAGGTTAATTTGCATCAGCTCGCTAATAACTGTGCATGCTAATGTGTTCATGTGTACAGACAGGGTTGGGAGGGTCCACTACAGATTACAGAATACATGCTGTAAAATGTGATTTGTAACGTTAGATTACTCAAGGTCAGTAATGTATTGTAAATACTTTGGATTACTTCTTCAGCACTGGTAGATTTTTTCACTTGTTTTGACTATAAAAACTGCCAGTACAGTAAGACAAAATACACATGTTAAAAATACATTCTCTGAAAAACCCAAAAATCTTATGCAGTGTTGTTTCTAAAACATGATCAGTCTAATTTATCTTGTTTTAAGGATTTTCAGATATTTTTACATGAAAACAATACAAAAATTATCAAGAATAAGATTTTTGTTCTAATATCAAAGGTCTTAATAGAAAGAAATTATGATCCAACGTGAATACTCTTGATAAAAAAAATATGATCGTGTCTGGTAACATTTGCATGTAAAATGTCTAGAAATAGCATTTTAGCTTAGCATAAAGCTGACAATTCAGTTTTATTTCTATTTCTTCAAACATACTTCTCTGTCTGCTCGTATGAATGTAACACATCATATCTCATCTCAAGATGGCGCCGAGTTTGGCTGCTGCGTCGCGAGCTCCGTCAAAACACTGCAGTTTATTGTTTGTTTTGTTTACAGTTCTGTGTTTTTTTGTCTTGGATGTTGTCTGCCTTATTGTGTATGACAGACAAACGGTTTTGGACATTGGTTCGGCAATCACACACCGAAAACCGGACTTCACATTCCTCAATGCCGACCCGCGGTTTACAAACACGCCAGCGGAGCCCTTTGTTTGGGCTGCCCGGCCGCGGAAACGCAGAAGGAAAAGAGGAAAAAGAGCCGGCGTTCTCATCAGATTAAGACGTCACGCAAATCGCCCCCCGCTACCCAGTATACTACTGGCAAATGTTCAGTCTCTGGACAACAAGCTCTGCGAGCTGAGAGCGCGGATCTCCTTCCAACGAGAGACGAGAGAATGCTGCGTTATCTGTCTTACGGAAACCTGGATGTCCACGGAGATTCCAGACTCGGCCATCGAACCCACGGGTTTCTCCGTGCACCGAGCGGACAGAGCGAAAGACCTCTCAGGTAAAAGCAGAGGTGGAGGTGTATGTTTTATGATCAACAAATCATGGTGTGATCAGAGGAATGTATATTTTATCAGGTCTTTCTGCTCTCCTGATCTGGAATTTCTCATGCTTCTGTGTCGACCATTCTGGCTACCGAGGGAATTCACAGCGGTCATTATCACAGCCGTGTACATCCCCCCACAAGCCGACACAGACCGGGCACTTAGGGAAATGTATGGCAGTATAAGTGAGCAGGAAACCGCGCACCCTGAGGCTGCGTTCATTGTTGCCGGGGACTTCAACAAAGCCAACTTCAAAACAATAGCACCAAAATACCACCAACACATCAGCTTCAACACACGAGGGGACTGGGTTTTGGATCATTGCTATTCTCCTTTCCGGGATGGCTACAAATCCCTCCCCCGCCCACCATTTGGCAAATCCGACCACTCTTCCATTCTGCTTCTGCCCGCTTACAGGCAGAAACTGAAACGGGAATCACCCGCCATCAGAATGATCCAGTGCTGGTCGGACCAATCAGACTCTGCGCTACAGGACTGTTTTGATCACGCGGACTGGGAGATGTTCCGGTCTGCCTCCGATGACGACATCGAGGTTTACGCTGATAGCGTAACGTGTTTCATCAGGAAGTGCGTAGAGGACGTTGTTCCGACGAAAACTATATATGGATCTACCCCAACCAGAAACCCTGGGTTAACGGCGATGTTCGCGCGGCACTTAATGCGCGGACCACCGCTTTTAATTCCGGGAACGCGGAGGAGCGTAAACAAGCCAGTTATGCCCTCCGTAACTCCATCAGTACAGCCAAACGCCAGTACAGGCACAAAATTGAAGGACAGTTCAACACCACTGACTCCAGAAGTATGTGGCAGGGAATTAACACCATCAGGGACTATAAACAGAATAAAAACTCCGCCATGAACACCGTTGCCTCTCTCCCGGACGAGCTTAATACTTTTTATGCTCGTTTCGAGGATAACAACAACACCGCCCTCACGGAGAGAGCACTCGCGGCCGATACTACAGATGATGGTTCACTCTCCGTCTCTGTTGCGGATGTAACCCGATCCTTCCGACGGGTGAACATTCGCAAAGCCGCGGGTCCAGATGGCATTCCGGGCCGCATCATCAGAGCATGCGCGAACCAACTGGCTGGTGTTTTTACGGACATTTTCAACCTGTCCCTCTCCCTGTCTGTAGTCCCCACATGCTTCAAAACATCAACCATTGTGCCTGTACCGAAGCAAGCCAAAATCACTTGCTTAAATGACTGGCGTCCTGTTGCCCTCACCCCCATCATCAGCAAATGCTTTGAGAGGTTGATCAGAGATCACATCTGCTCTGTTCTGCCCACCTCTTTGGACCCATTGCAGTTTGCCTACCGTAACAACCGCTCCACTGATGATGCTATTGCATCTACAATACACACTGCTCTCTCCCACCTGGAAAAAAGGAACACGTATGTGAGAATGCTGTTTGTAGACTACAGCTCAGCATTTAACACCATAGTGCCCTCCAAGCTTGATGTGAAACTCCGGGCTCTGGGCTTAAACAGCTCGCTGTGCAGCTGGATCCTGGATTTCCTGTCAGGCAGACGTCAGGTGGTTAGAATGGGCAGCAACATCTCCTCATCACTGACCCTCAACACTGGAGCCCCGCAGGGCTGTGTTCTCAGCCCACT